>VZUI01085655.1:0-11461 GCA_013401135.1 Cettia cetti
CTATTCTATTCTATTCTATTCTATTCTATTCTATTCTATTCTATTCTATTCTATTCTATTCTATTCTATTCTATTCTGTTCTGTTCTGTTCTGTTCTGTTCTGTTCTGTTCTGTTCTGTTTACCTCCCACCCCACCACACCTGCAGAAAATATAGAAAGCAACAGTGAAATGCAAGGGTGTGTCACACTCTTGTCCTCCACCACCTATGTGTGACAGAGCTCATCCTACTGCCTCATCCACAGGAAAGCAGATTTCCCTAAACACCCCCAAAAAGTTCAGCTTCACTCCTGCAGATTGCTGAGCACCAGAAAAGGCACCTGAGTGAAGATGGGGCTTGTTGCCCTTCTCCAGAACAGCATCTCCTTCAGAACCTGGATCTCTGTGTTTTGACCAGAAAAAGAGTTCTGGTGGACCTGGGGGCTACTGCTTTTGTAGTGTGAATGAACAGGGATTGAAGGTCACCAAGTGACAAATTCAGTGATTATTTATCTTGAAAACCAGCCTGAGATTTGTGTTCAATGGCTGCTGCTGAACATCTTCTCTGGAGTCACAGTCTGTAGGACAGTGTGGGAGGAGCAGCCAGCCACACCATTGTTGAGGTGTGAGCAAGGAGCACAGTCCATGCCAGGTATTTGTATTTTATACCTCACTTGTACTTCCTGTAAAGCACCCAGGAGCTGCATGGGAGAGTTGGGAGCTGAACCTGCACATCTCAGCACCTTTTGCTCTAAACCAAATATTTCTGTCCCTTGAAATGCAAAGACAATGTTCCCATCAACTTTGGGAGGGCTCTGATTCCTGGCCACAACTAAAAATTTCTTCAAAATCATAAACCTTTCCAAATTGTCATCAAGTTGTCAATTCCAGAGACATCAGACAACATCTGGCTGCTTTTATTTCCTTCTTATCCTTCGGGGTAGCAGGATGGGTGCAAGTATGTGTCTTTCCATAGAATCCCTGAATGAGTTGGGTTGAAAACAACCATAAAGACCATCCAGCTCCACACCACGGGTAGGGACATCTTCCACTGGACCAGGTTGCCCCAAGCCCTGTCCAACTTGCCTTGGGCACTTCCAGGGAATTTGCTTCCATGTGTACCTTTAATGACACACACAGTTTGCTCACTGTACATGCATATTACAGACCTTTCACACGCCAAGAAGTTTGCAATGGATTTTAAAAGTTGTTTTAAAGGGATAAGTATTATTGTGGGAATGTGTGTGCACACAAACAAATGTATTTAGTACCCTGTGGGTCCACATACTCTCAATAAACCCGTGTGGTGCTCTGTATCTAACCATAGAGCTCAGCACTGGGCCCTTTCCCCACTGTGCTTGAGGGTCTGAAATGAACAACAGGCTTTTAAAGCTACATTTATTTCCTTGCCACCACCAGGAACTGCCCAACCTCATGCAGCCGCTTTGACACAGACGTTAATTTTCACTTGCAGCTGTGGCAATTAGAAAGTGTACTTAATAGAGTGTCATGTTAATTGTTGCAGAGTTAACCAATTTCTCCATTTAATTGTCAATTGATTAACCTATTGAAATGGTAAGTGACTCAGTTTCCTTCCAGAACAAACAGCAACCACATATTGTAGCTTCATCCAGCTGGAGGGGGTACTCTGTGATTTGCTCAGCCTCAATGTGCTGGTATTTTTCTACACCTCCCTGAGCTTTTAATTAGATGAGCCAATTTTACATGTATTTGTCTGCTGGAAAGGTTATCTGTGCTGGAGCTGACCTGCAGAGACAAGGTTGAGCCTAGCAGTCTTAATAGAAAAGGATTTCAGCTATGACTGCTGTACTTGATTGCATTGTAATGGTAATTAACTTGAGACTTTGCCTCCCTCTATGTTTTTTTGTAGCTTTAACTATGCAATGAGATGTTTCCTCTGTCATATATATGCACTTATTAAGCTCTCATTGGATTCTAATATGCATGCAAATAGTCAAGAGTTTCTTAAGGCTAATACTACACTATGTAGATTGTAGTGCCATTAAGTCACTACAAAGATGTAGCCTGCAGCAAACTTATAAGTTTTCTTCTTTCCTTTTTCTGCTAGCACATGTGAGGGTTTGATTTTCCATTTTTGCACTTTTTTCCCCCAACCTAAAGCAGGAAAAATTTCCTCTACGTGCTTCAGCTCCTTTTCATCCCAAGCATTCTGTGCGCCAGAGCCCATTCTGGTGACTTCTCTCTCCCCGGCGAGCCTAAAAAAGTTCTTATGTTTTAAAAGGAAGACCCTGATGTCCTTAATTCAGTTTTTCAAGTTGGATTGTAATCCATGCCCATTCCGAGTCCTTTCTGGGGGCGGCTCGTTTGAAAGCCCTCGGTATCTCCTGTGTTCCTGCGTGTTCTTTTACAGTACGGCGCTGTCGTTTAATTACGAGACAATCCCCCACAACTGAGCAAGCATTTTCATCATTGATAATGTTGGTAGCAGGCAACTGAGACAAAATGATTACAAACCTATGTTGCACTCAATAGTCCTTTAGAGGATTTCTCTCTTAATAGTCCTGGCTCATTCATGTTTGGTTCAGTACATTTGTTCTTTAAAAAAGGCGTAGATTAGAAGAGTTTCAGGGTAGGTTAATAACTCAACTGAAAATGGCTGCTTGCATTGTCCAAGCCTGTTCCTGCAGTTGCCTGGTGCTTTCTTCAGTTCTTCCACACTGCAGCTTTGGCCCAGTTGGTAAACAGCTTAAGTCCAGACATCTTTTCATTCTCCGGCGCAGTGGATTGAAATAAAAATGCATATAAGTGGCGACTGACTGGCGCTGGCCTGACAATAGCCTGTAACATTATGCAAGGGTATTTACATAGGAATAAGGCCTTGGTAAAGAAGACAGGGGCAATTAATGACTAGGGCCACACATATAAGGAAAGTTTGTCCAATCTTTTCTTCAATAAAGATCTTTTGTAAAGTGCTATGGAAACTCATGGAGGCCCCCAAGCAGACTAGGAGAGGGACTTTTGTGGTGGGGCTTTTTGGTTTCTTTTTTTAGCCTGGAGTTAAAAGGGCCAAATTTTGTAAAGGTTAAATGTAATTCTCCTGTGGCGTCGAATTTTTACTATTGTCATTTCTTTTTTTTTTTCCTTTTTTTTTTTTGTCCACAGGATTTGGATTTGTGTGGTTTTTTCCCCCCTAGGAGAACATGTGGAGTAAAGAAATAAAATTAATGATGTGCCTCAGCTAGGCAGGGTGGTGGAAGTGAAGGGTTTGGAGGAGACCTGTCACAATGCTTGACTCCTGCTAGCACAGGTTTGGAACTTAAGCTAATTTGCAAGCATTTAGGGCCTGACTCTGACCTCTCTTACACCCCAGCAGAGCTGCTGGTACTGCCAAAATGCTTCCCACCTTCTGAATTCATCTTTTTCCTTCTTTTTATCCAGATGGATTTGGCCATGAGTGATTCTGACAAAGCAAGGAAGCCTCACGCTCTGGCTCCGGGTGCTGAAGGCGGAGCACCATCCACAGCAGGTGATGCAGCGGACGTAGCCCAGGGCAGAATTCAACCCCATCCCGCCAGATGGGAAACCCTCCCCCGGGCTTGCAGACACCAATAATGAGCCCCTTTCCCTGGGGAAGACCAGCCCACATCCACCCGGGGCAAGGATGGCACAAAAGAGCCGCAGCTGAGCTGACGGTGCCTCCTGCGCCTGCGAGGCCTCGAGCCGTGGGTTTGCGCGTCTCGTCGCGGTGTGGGCACAGCAGCACTTGGGGTTTGGAGCCACCGTGACGGGGCTCCCAAGGGCCTTTTCACCAACACCGTGCACTCCTTTAATGCCTCCCTGTCCCTCCCAAGAATTTCAAGCCGCTGTCCTCTACACCTTCCCTGTCCCCGTGGAAGTGTTCTCCATGGGCTGCCATGGCACATCTCTGGATGGCAGCTCGAATGTTCCCATGTCAGCTGAGCAAGGTTAATTTCAGGTCCATCTGTTGGAGTTTAGTGACTTTGCTCTTTTTCTAAGGAGTGTGGAGGGTTGATTCTGTAACATTTTTAACGCTCTATTTGGAGGTCTCTACCTTGAAAACAGAGCAGATCCTCCTGCTCAATCCATATATGTGTCCAGGAAGTCAGCACTTTGGTGGACATCAATGAGGAAAACAAACCCCATGGATACCTCAAAGTTCTGCCAAGCTTTCCACCGTTTCCTGTTCTACTACTGAATCCTTTTCCTCTCAGGTAGAGATTCTTATAGCAGAATATAATGCCAAGAAGAGAGATTTCCCACGACCCCCTGTCATGCCACTTTCTTTAAAGTATTTTTTTAGAATCATGACTCTCACAGAAATTAATTAATAAAATGCTTGCTGGACTTTGAAGAGAGGGACATAAATGTTACTACCACAAGTGCTTGGTTCCTATGTGAGAAGCGTAGAAGGAGCAGGGAATGTGTGTCTGCTGCAGCCCTGGAAAGCTGCAGAAATCAATGCTTCATTCAAGGCTATTGATCAGTGCTAAATTAATTAGACTTCAAGGCTTATGGCAGTTGATAAGACAACTTGTTAATTTAGTCAATGATAGTGTTTTCCCTAAAGCAGCAAATACCCTCTTTCACAGAAAAGACATTTCTAGCACTTGCTACTCAACTTTTTTTGCTGCCCATCTCTCTTACTAAAAAAAGAAAAAAAGGCATTCACTTTACATTTAAATTAAGATAAGAATTGGACAAGGAGCTGCTTCCATTTATCCTGATTTGCCTTCTTTTTCTCCAATATGGAAGTGGGGTGTCGATAACATCTGAGGTAATTTAAAAGGACGGCACCATAACATTCAGCTCCTTTGGCCCCGACCCGTTGATGGGGAATGTTCATTTGGGAAAGCTGCTGGGGAGAGGAGGGAGGAGGGAGCAAAGCCACTTTCTGCACGTGGGTTGGTCGCTTTTTTTTTGGTGGCAGGCCCATAGGTTTTGCTTCCCAGACTAGGAGGATGCTTATGGCCACCGACAAAGGCACGGGCGCTGCCGGTCCCGTGAGCGGTGAATGAGATGAAGATATCCCAGAATACCCTGGACATGGGGCCATACTTCCTGCTGGCTGGGAAGGACAAAAGGACAAAACCCAAGGAGTGCTGGGGTCCCACCACCAGCTCCTGGAGGCACCAGTCTGCTACCAGCAGCACTCCAACCCTCGGAGAATGCTAATAAGCCACTGAAGAGCTCAGCTTTCCTGCCATAATTCTATAGCGCCGTTGAGGACCCCATAGTGTTCACTAAATAAAGACAACTAATTGAGAATTTTTTGCACATTTTGCTCAGTGGACTTGTTGTTCAGGCGGTTGGTTGGGGAGAATGTCCCCCTACTGACAACAGGAGCTGATTGTTTTGGCAGCCGCCGGGTTAGCGCCATTGCCCGCGTCTGAGGCTGACTTTCCAAGTATGACAAAAATGTTTAATTTCAGAATTTTTTTTTTTAATTATGTGGCTGGGAATTATTTGGGCTATGTGGAGAATAGGCCATCCGGTGTGCACGTGACCAATGGAGAAAAAAAAATTTAAAAATTGCTGGCAGAGTTTCTCACAATAAAACCTTTGGTCTTTATCTTTCTCTCCTCTGCCTCTCTTCTCCCCCCCCCCCCCCCTTTTTTTTCCTGTATTTTCTGTGGTGAGGCCGACATTTTTTTGTCTGCAGGTGACACTTTGATTGAAACTAAAATTAATAAATCAGCTGAAAAGCTCACACCTACAGCTCACAGCAGGGCCTTGAAAACACGGTTATAAAGGGAGCTTTATGCCCTTGTGTAAAGAAGGAATAAATTACAGAAGCACTTGTTGCCCTTGGACTCGATTTTGCTTTGCAGGCTGGTATCTTATTTTTGGAGCTTATTGTTAATCAACAGGTTCCTTGTAGGTTTAGCAGGTGACTTTGTTATTAATCTCCTATTTGACCACTATAGCATATTAATGAGGTAGGCTCCTGGATGTGGCTGTGTCTCCAGCACAAGGAATTAGTTTAAAAGGTGCACTCCTTGCTCAATTGCCCACAGTTAACGATGCTGCAGCCCAAATGCAAAGTAGCATTTTCTACAGCTTGTGTAGCATTAAGAGTGTTTTACTAACATTATGTTCCTCACTGTGCTTTTCTTCTGTTGTATACTTATTTCTTCTCCATGGAGGGCTATTATCAGGCTTACTGGTCCTTCCTTCTCTTTATATTTTGGGGGGTTTTCTTCATTTTTTATTCCCCTAACAAAATCAAGAAATTATATATAAATGACAAAATGATATCCTTTCTTATTAATGTGCACCTTGGTTTTAATTAAACAATTCCAGAGCACTTTGGAGTACCATTGGATTTAAATGCAACGCTCAGCTCTACATTTCCCTTCAAAACTGGCTTAATAAATATCATTATAAAGTGCAGGAATTCAACCAGCCCTATTTCACCTTGTATTTTGGGTCTGATTTAAGCTTGGAGTGAGGATACCTATAGGGGTACTTTGAGAACATAAAGAAAAGCTGAGGATTTAAGACTTAAATTTGTAATTACTGGGATCTGCCGAAATACATAATATTATGAGCCAGGCTACAAAACACCCTGGTGGAAACAACAGCTTTGTTGTAATACAGTAATTTCCACATTCCAAGGAACGTGCTCTGCCTTAGATGGTTATTATTGGCGTTTGCTTTCATAACTTTCAGACGTGTGGTCTACCTCCCAAACAGACACATTTTCCTATTTAAATAAGCACTGTCAGGCTTATGCCTGCAGATTCCCAGCTTTTTTTTTTTTTTTTTTTTTTTTTTTTTTTTTTTTTAACAAGGGCTCTCACACGCAACAGCATATTTGTGTCAGGTTAGATGTCAGCCTTGAGTTTTAGCCTGAACCGTAAAATATCTGTCTTTTATGGATTAAGTTCAAAGTTATCACATTCCTTTAGCTTGGTACTTGGGTATTCCTCTTCTTTGGCCTCTTTTAATTGGGGCATATATGTATCTATTTTTTTTTAAAGTAAAAGAATTGAAGTCTTCTAGATTGTGTGCATAAGACTAAAGTTATTTAAAGTATTAATTACAAGCAGCAAGGGTTAGGTGCTGGCCCCTTTTGCCTCTCACATAAAAGCTTGTAAAAGATGTGCAATCTGTATTTAAAATCGCATTAGAATTTTGATCTGTATTTTCAGAAATCGAAGTGAATTTAACCTGCAGTGCTCAGTCTCAGCCTCTGACAAGGGCTCAGCTAAGCTGAGAAAGATGCCCTGAGATGATGCATTGGAGTGAAGCATCCCCATGTGCAACCAGACATCCCTGGGTATGGGGGGACAAACCATGGGGGAAAGATGGAATTCATCTCCAGATCCTGCAGCACCCTGACCCCAGAGTGGATGTGATGAACAATCATGATGAAACACCCAGAAACACACCCACAAACTTGGATCCCATCCAAGGTACTCCCAGCAGAGGATGTGTCCAGCTCATGCCCGTACCTCTAAGTCTCCCCAGGATGAGCTGATGGGGCTCATTTTCATACATCCATAATTCAACCAGTTAGCTTGTTAGAACTAAAGGGAGATCTTCCCTATTTCAAGCAAAAAAAAAATTACCTAACCACGCAGAAAGGTGGTTAAGAGCTCTGAGAACACACACATTAATTACTGCTGACTTTATATTGTATTTTATTTTTAAGGAATCACTATTTAAGTGGTTTTGCTGGATTGCTGTTCAGGGGTTTTGTGTCAGGGTCTTGTTTGTCAGGGCTCAAGGAATTGAGAATTTTTACGGCACAGGCACAGCCCCCTGTAAATCAGGGCTGGTCTTTAAAACACTGGCAAACCCTTCAGTGAAGTGGTGTTAGCAGGGGTTGCTCCACAGCCTCTTTCTAAGGAGGAATCCTTAATGTAACACACATTTGGGAGCCCTTCCCATCCCCAGCCCCCATCTCCCCAGAACTACTTACAGCACAAGGAGGTTTGAGCTTATTTTGTCTTTTCACAACTTAGCAAGATCAGACACATTTCTGCAATGCATATGCAGATTTTACCTCTTGTTACTTTCTCTAATGAGCTTTCACTTAATCAATTTGACAGTAGCCTTTCTTCCTTTTTGCTTCGTATCCACTAGGAAAGTATTCAGGAAAAAGTGTTAACAGTTTCAAGGGGTATTAGCAAAATGAAATGGTGGCACAGCCAAATTTAGGAAGATCGCAAGAGTGCTTTAAGAAAAGAAAAAAAAAAAAAAAAGAGAAGTTAAAATGGGGGAGGTGGATTTAACAAGAATGTTTGTCTAGGAAATGAGCACAACTGCAGACACCACTTTTACTTTCTTGCAAATAATTTCAAAATTATACTAATAATGAGCAGAGAAATCCTGACATTATGTAATTATCCAGGTTATAGAAACAAACACGTCCCTTGATAACATGCAACCATTCCGAGAATAAAATAACCTCTCTAATGGGCTGTTGAATGCAAGCTCCAGTCTGAGCCAGTCTTGCAGGACAGGGATGCTGGAAGTCCCAGTGAGCTGCAGAGCCATGGGAAGGTATCTGCAGAGCCCTGTCAATCCCACACACCCAGGCTATCAAAGCCAGCTATGCATTTAATGCCTGTGTGGAGAGGTTTCACAGAGTCCCAGAATGGTTTGGGTTGGAAGGGAACTTAAAGATACCATCCAGTTCCAAACCCCCTACAACGGGCAGGGGCACCTTCCACTACCCCAGGTAGCTCCAAGCCCTGTCCAACCTGTCCCTGGACACTTCCAGGGATCCAGAGGCAACCACAGCTTCTCTGGGCGGTATTCCCAGGGCCTCACTACCCTCACAGGAAAGAATTCCTTCCCAATATCCCATCTAACCCTGCCCTTCATTTAAAGCCATTCCTGCTTGTCCTGTCACTCCTTGGCCTTATCCAAAGCCCCTCTCCAACTCTCTTGGAGCCCCTTTAGGCACTGGTAAAGGCTCTAAAGTCTCCCTGGAACATCCTCTTCTCCAGAGCACCCTGGATTTCACAGCGTCCACAGGCACTTGCTCCTAAAATGCACCCACAGAAACAGAAGTCAGTTTTCTACGTGGCATGAAAAACCAAACCAGGCAGGGAATTACCCCCAAAGTGGAGCTGCTGCAGGTCTCTGAATGAGCACTTACTCACTCAATGTCATCACTAAGCTGAGGACATCACTCAGACATTAAGTTCATATTAACAAAGTGGCAAAGCTCTGCTGACACCACCTTATTGACAGGGAACACAGAGCTTTAGCCAAGGCTTTCATGACAGCCACATCCTGCAGGGAGAGGGCATGGGCAGGAGAAAAACACTCGTGGGCAAATGGCTTGAGCTTCCCCTGTCAGTAAACACACTGGAGTCTCCTGGCCTGGCCTGGTTATCAGAGAAAAAAATCAGAGCCCAATTCCTGCTGGCCAGGTGATTCATGTGAAGCAACCAAGTCACGTCACATATGACCATGGGATCACAGCCCAGTTTGAAGGATTAGATATACAGGGCGTGGGGATGCACCTAAGAAAGAGATTTTCCTTTCTCTTCATGAGAAATTTCTATCTTGATGCCATGGAAGGTGCAGCCTTTATTCATGGGCTTCCACCCCTGGCTGCCAACAACCCTTCAGCTGATGTTCTGTTTTTTTCCTAAAATAGATTCTTTCCTGCCTGTCCCCCAAGCCAGAAAAAGTCCACTTTTCTGCCCAACAACCACCAGCTCCATCAGGAGACACATAATTTACTAAACCTATCAAAATGTGGGTTTTCCCATTGCCAGAGCAAGCTGTGATACCCAAAAACTTGGTAAGAAAACGTGGCTGTTATTAGGGGATGCTGAATCTCATTTTCAACATCACTGCCTTCAAACTGAAGGATTAAGTCCCAAAAAGTGCTTCTAGAGTGTGCTTCAGCAGGTGGGGTGCTAATGGCATCGTTTTTATGTACTTTAATGGTTTTTTGCCCCATTAGATGTTGAGGGTGAGGTTCAGACAAAGTGTGTTCCTTGGGAGAAACAACACAACCTCGTGGAGCTGAACTTCACAGGGCAGAGCAAAGGGGGGAGACACAGAGGCTTTAGCTGGGCTTTGCTTTCCTGGCACCATTTCCATCCCAAAAGAAGGGACCACACCACTGCAGAGCCAAGCTATGTGCTGCAACAGGACTTTCCCAAAATCTCTCTTTTCAAATATTTTATTCTGATCTTCTTTTTAAGCCGGGGTCCCAAACCTTTAAATCAGAGGCAATTTTGTTTTCCTAGCTGTCAGCAATATTTTGGCTATTTTAAGAATGTAGGACAGGGTTAAGGATTAGTACCAGCATTTCTTTTCTGTGTATCAGAGCTGCTTAGCAGTAATTAATTAGGACATTGGGTTTTGTACTCTTGGTTCAGGTCATTTGCCTATGAGCAGCTCAAGCCTTTTACAAAGGCACGCTGCATATGTTTCTGGGTACCTTTTTGAGAGAAGATTTAAATTGGCCAGATGAATAATACTTTGCTACAAGTGTTTTGCCCTAGGCAAAAAAGGTTTTCTTCATATTATCATCGCCCGGAGCTGGAATCCTCAAGCTTGATGTGACTGGTGTTATACTGTCACATGGCAATGATGTAAGAACAGGAGCTCTCTGTGTCAGACAAATCTGGATTTAGGGGAATTATAGCAGATGTTGCAAAATGGCAACAGTTTAGCAAGTTCCTTTCATCCCTTGGTTGGGAGGCAGGTCCACAAAGTACACCCAGACAGAGAAGAATGTTATCTTTGATCCCTTTCACTCCAGGGTGAGGAGACTCCACCCGATGAGGGACGCAACAAGGCTGCAAATAAAAATAAATTTACAGTAGCTCTTTGCTTGGCAGTATGGAAATTGGCTATTATTTATTCATGCTGTTTGCCCAGACATGTATAAAAGATTTTTATCAGGGGGTAGCGTGTATTGTGCGCTATAAACAGATTAGGGCACTCAATATTAAGATTAATGGCACGGAAAAACACTTGGAAATTTGTGTGTGGTTAGATTACAAGGGAGACTTGCAGCTCCTCTCCACCATGTGTGCACGGACAGTGGCACAGCCACAGAGTCATGCAGAGGCTAAGAGGAAGGAAGGAATATAATTGCCTCTGATAGAAAGATAAAGAAGTTAAACATTGTAGGATATCACATCAATTTTGTCCATCATGTAGGATTTTTTTAAAATTATTTTTTTAATTAAAGACACTGGAAATGTCTCTATTCACCTTCATTTGGGCTAACAGCTCGTTTGTACCTACACAGAAACTGAACACATGATGGCAACGTGACAGACCCTGTTTACAACACGAAAGCACCACCTGCAGTGAACAAAACAGGCCAGTGTAGGACAAGCAGTAATTCTTTTCATGAGTTTAAATCTGATTGGAATTTGGTCAGAATTTGTAGGGTTTTTCTTAAATTGGTTCGTTCATTAGAAATAATAATAATAATAATAATAATAATAATAATAATAATAATAATAATAATAATAATAATAATAACAACAACAACAA
>VZUI01085662.1:0-19985 GCA_013401135.1 Cettia cetti
CTTGGTTGTGCTTTGGGGCTGGAAACTTGTCCCAGCTGTCCCTGGTGTGCAGCAGGAGAAGGATTTGTGTTGTGTCCCTGCTGTGTGCAGAGCTGAGTGACCCTGCCTGTGAGCTCAGAGCTGCACCCTGGGCAGCACAGAGCCTGAAATACAGGAAAGATAAAACTTCAGGCATCACAGCTCTCAGGAGTGGGACAGCTCAGGTGTGAGGGTTTGGTAGGAGGGAGCTCTGCCTGTGCTGAACTCCCCCCTTGTTTCCCCCCAGGGAAGAAGCTGGGCTACACCTTCAACCACAGGAACCTCCACAACGTTTCCCTGGGCCAAGGCCAGGAGGTGGTGGCTGAGCAAGCTCTGGATCTGGCTGCACAGGAGGGGCACTGGGTCATCCTTCAGGTACGTGGGCCAGCCCTGCCCTTCTCCCAGCTTGGTGTCCCCTCCATCAGCACAGGCTGCCAGGGGACATGGACATGGTGTCACCTGTGTGTCCCAAGCAGCCACCTCTCCCCGTGATCAGGCTGGGTTTCTCCTGCTGGAGCTGTTTGTGGGGTGTGCAGGTGCAGGGAGCTCCGAGGGCAGGTTGTTCTGCACCTCCCTGTGCCTTCATCTGCTCAAGGAAGGAAGGAAGGAAGGGAGGGAGGGAGGGAGGGAGGGTGTTGTGGCAGGTTGTTCTGCACCTCCCTGTGCCTTTATTTGCTCCAGGAATGAAGGCAGGGTGTTGTGGCAGGTTGTTCTGCACTTCCACATGCCTTTATTTGCTCCAGGAAGGAAGGAAGGGTGTTGTGCCTCATAATCTGGAGGTTGTGGGTCCCATCCTCACACGGGGCACCACTGTGCTGTGTTTTGTCTTCTTTTTGCCTGGGGCAGGATTAAATGCACCAGACAGTGTTTCTTGTTAGGACTCAGATGTTTTTTAATTCTCATCTATATTATAGTTTCACACACCGTGAGTTCTACAGCACTTCAAGCTAACAAACTAAAAATGGAGCCCTATCTCCCTACAAGGCCTTTTAAGGATAAACTGTCTAATTAAGAAATGACACCCAAATTATTTTTACTTTTAACCCAATAACCAACCACCCATGGCCTGTAAGGTGGACTTTTCTACCCAATTACAAAATCCCACTCAGACCATGAAGGAGAAGGTAAAAAAGAAGGACTGGCCTAAATCCTCCATCTTGCTTTATATCTATTACTGTATTCTAAATCATTAAACTCTAGGTTTTGCACCCTGTGCTATCACACACTTCTATCCAAACCCCACACCCACAATCCCAGGGCTGTCCTCAATTTTGGGAGCTGTTCCACAGCCTCAGGTCAGTGCAGGGTTTGCTTGGGGGTCAGCACAGAGAGCCTGGAATTCCTCAGTGCCCAGGGTTCCAACAGAAGAGCTCTGCTCTGAGAGCCCCTGGACTCGTGCTCTGCCCAAAACACCTCCAAGAGCACAGAGGGACCCTGAGAGAGAAACTCTGAGGTGGGGCTGGCTCCTCTGGGCATCCCAAACCAGGGAAATGCTGCCAGCATCTCACCTCCACCCCACAGAGAGCTCAGAGCCTGCTGGGCTGTGCAGGGAGCTCTGTCCCTGTCATGTGCTCTCATTCAGTGAGGGTTTGGGTTTGCTGATGTGCTCACTCGGTGATGTCAGCTCTCATTACAGGTTTTGGGAACCCCTCTGATTTCCTTGATGTGGGTTATATAAACTTTTATTATCACTGAATTGTTTGCATAAAATTAGATTAAGACAAAGCTCTGAGTCCTGATGTGAGCCCGCAGGCCTGGTTATGAATTGAAATTAAGTATCCCTGATATTTTGATCTTAATTTTTGCTTTTTTTTTTTTTTTTTTTTTTTTTTTTTTTTTTTTTTTTTTTTTTTTTTTTTTTTTTGCAAGCTCCCTCTGAGGTAAACAATGCTGAGCTTCTCTAGAGCTTTTAATATCCAGAGGGCTGCAATCCTGGCATCTGCCTTTGAGGTGGTGCAGAAGGAAATACACAGCTTTTTGAGCCATTCAGTAATGCAGAGTGAAAGGTTATTTTCTACAGTGCTGGTGTGCTGCTGTAAAGGATCTGTCAGCACAGAGCCAGTCTCCATGGGCTGTTTCAGTGCTCACAGACAAGCACGGGGGGCCTGAAGGGCTTTTATTACATCCATTCCCATCTTCTCTGGTGCTCAGAGTAATCAGTAAGAGGTTAAACAGACACTGAAGGCTAAATCAGAAGAAATCCTTCCCTGGGAGGGTGGGCAGCCCTGGCACAGTGCCCAGAGCAGCTGTGGCTGCCCCTGGACCCCTGGCAGTGCCCAGGGCCAGGCTGGACAGGGCTGGAGCAGCCTGGGACAGTGGAAGTGTCCCTGCCATGACAGGGATGGCACTGGGTGAGCTTTAGGTCCCTTCCAACCCAAACCATTCCATGATTTTGTGATTCTGTGATTAAAGGAGAAGAGCTGCAGAAATGAGATTTCTAAAGCAGAACAGTGTTGGCATTTGGGCTGGCTGGTTCTCCAGGGGTGGCTCTCCCTGGTGGCCCAGAGCAGGCTCCCCCCGAGCTTAGAGAGGAGCTCAATCCAGCTGGGTCAGGTCAGGGTGCTCTGCTGCCCAGGGCAGGCTCAGCAGTGTCCCAGTGGCCCTGGGGACAGGATTGCAGGTGCCACTGCTGGGTCAGGGTCACTCAGACCCCTGGGATTGCCTCTGGCACTTCACACATGCAAATATTCCAGGTCTGTGCTGAGTTTGGAGTAAGGGGCTGGAGGCAAGAGGGGCTCCACACAGCTCCCAGAGCTCTTCCTGCTTTTGTTTCTGACCCTGAGCAATCAGGAGGAGCTGGAGGTGCTTGGTGGCACTTGGCTCTCTGGGCACGTCCAGCAGGGGTTTGGGGCAGGCAGCTCCAGTTCCAACATTTGGTGGAGTGACAAAAAAGAGGCACTGCATTGTCACCCAGACTGGAGAGGCTGCTCAGCTCCAGAGCCTGGCTCTGCACCTCTTTTCATCATTCCCAACTCCTCCCAGGGGCTGGAGCTCCTGGAACATGAGGAAGGGCAGCCTGAGGGGCTAAAGCTGTGTCCCTGCATTAACAGGCAAGAACCCCAGGTCTGACAAAACTCCCTGAGGGTCAGCAGCCTTCCATGGCATGAAAGCATCCTCTGGACAAACTGGGGTTTGGAAGGCTGGACAAAAACACCTTCTCAAGCCTGAAAATCTGACCTTTGGCAAAATCAGCCCCCAAACTCATCCCAGTGAGGAGGGGTCCCACAGAGGATTCTGCCCTGCAGTCAGGGGTGGATCAGAGCAATATTTGCCATATGGTTTATCTGGAAAAGTCTTTCCTGCAAGGTTTTGGTGACAAATGCCTCACAAACAGTTCCAGGAGTGTTTGTACAAGATCTGGAATGACACAGATGACTCAATTTACAAAAGTGGCACAGGATTTGTGGATCATTGCATTAATAATGAAAGAGAGGACAGAGCAGATCTCAGGGTAATTTTACCCAGATTAATTAAACTCATTATTTGGAGCTGTATCCCACCCACAGCACAGTTATACCCAGGCTCCCCATTTGTTTTTGTGCAGACACAAAGCAGCTGTTAGCTTTGCTTCTGTATTTTGCCATCCCCTGACCAGCAGCTCAGCTCGTGTGGAGCAGAGCTGCTCACACAGAGGTTCTCCAGCATGAACACTTGAGGGGCTCATCTGGGTGTCTTTTACACACGTGGCTCATTACTGGTCCTTGATTGGGAGCAGACATAATGAGAGGCACACACTTGGAGCACTAACGAGTCGGGGAATTGGTTTTGGGGGAGTGAAAGGGGATGGAGGCAGCTGGGAGGTTTTTTGTTGGATGACAGCAGCAGGATCGCTGCTGTGCTGGGAAGGGCTGTCCTAGGGCTGTTTCCTCTCAGTCCTGTTGCCTTCTGAAAGGCAAAATAAAGACAAAAGCTCCCATGTCTGTCCTGGGAAAAGTTTCTCAGCTCGCTCTGAAAATGGAGATTTTCTGAAATGAGTCATTTTATGAGAGAAAAGAGCAGAAAGCCACCCAATCCTTCATTCCCATGGGAAGATAATCCCCCTCCCCCTGGCAGAGCCTGGCCAGCAGCTCCCTGCCCCTTCAGCACCACTGTTGTTGGCTTCAGCTTTGCTGAGCTCTGGTACAGGGCAGTGACAGATGAGGAGAGAGTGAAGCCCAAAGCTAAAATTATTCTCTACAAACACAAATGGTCCAACTGCAAAACAGGAGCCCCTGAGGCAAAGTGCAGCTCTTTAAAGGAGACTTTGTTACCTGAGGGCTGCAGGAAGAGCCCAGCTCAAGCTCAGCAGCTGCTCTGTTCCTGTCCCTGGCACTGAAGAGCTGAGCTTGATCTTAGAGCTCCACAAAACCCTTTTGATAGCAGGTCCAGCCTCTGGGTCTACGTTCAGAGGTTTGGAGGGCCTTGAGCAAGGGGTGGAATCGTTGGGAAGTGCAGGCAGAGCTCACTGTGGCTCTGGGGGGCAGGAGCAGCTGGGCCCCACAGCTGGAGATGCTCTGGTGAGGCTCTGAGCAGTGCTGGGGATTGCTCAGCCTTGAGAGAGGTGATTCCAGCCCCCTGGATGGTGGGGAGTAAATCCAGACTCTCCCAGTGACAGAACAAGGATGGGAACAACGTGAAATGCAGGAAGTTCCATTTAAATGTAAATACAATCTTTTTATTCCACGTGAATGGTCAAACACTGGGTGGAGTTGCCTGTAGAGTTTGTGGTGTTTTCATCCTTGGACACACCCAAAAGGCATCTGGGCGTGTTCCTGCACTGCCTGACCCTGCTCTGAGCACAGGGCTGGGGGATGCCAGAGGTGTCTCCAGCCTCGGGGACTCTGTGATCTCTGCTTTTCCCAGTTATCCACGGATGGGGTTTCTCTGATGCCTGCAGTGCCCAGGGAGGAAGGAGCTTTGCCCTCAGCTGTGAGCTAGCACAAGCTGTGTCTGCCCTGTTTCCCTCTCAGAAGCCTTTTGCTGATCCAGTTCCCATCACAGTCACCAAATGGGGTTGATGAGCTTAATGGCAAAGACACAGAGAAATTTGTTTGTGTTTGTTCAGATGCATGTTTGAATGCACTGATGCAGGGAAGAGTTCAGACGTTAGATATTCCCAATTTAATTGTAGTCTTCATTCATTAGCCAAAATGTCACTTCCCTCTCTTTGTGATCAAGTTAATTTAATTCTTGAGCATCTTTCCATTTTTCTAGGTTGCTGCTTCACTGAGTCAGGTTCCTGTATTAAATTGAATACCAGTGAGCTCCTGGAGCAAAACTGTGTGAGATCCATCACTGTATCATAAATCACAGCCCCCCAGGATGGCTGGGGTTGGAGGGACCTCTGGAGATCCTCTGGCCCAACCCCTCTGCTCCAGCAGGGTCACCTGGAGCACAGGTGCAGAGGGGCACCAGGATGGTCAGAGGGGTGGGGCAGCTCTGCTGAGAGGGAAGGCTGAGAGGTTGTTCAGCCTGAGGATTGCTCTGAAGTCACCTCACTGTGGCCTTCCAGTGCCTGAAGGGGCTCTGAGAGAGCTGGAGAGGGAATTTGGACAAGGGGTGGAGTGACAGGACAATGTGACAGCAGGAATGGCTTCCCACTGACCGAGAGTTGGTTTGGATGGGATTTTGGGCAGGAATTGTTCCCTGGCAGGGTGGGCAGCCCTGGCACAGGTTCCCAGAGCAGCTGTGGCTGCCCCTGGATCCCTGGCAGTGCCCGGGGCCAGGCTGGACACTGGGGCTGGGGCAGCCTGGGACACAGGGAGGTGTCCCTGCCATGGCAAGGAGCAGGAATTGGATGAGCTTTGAGGTCCCTTTACCCCAAACCTTCCCGTGGTTCTGTGACTCTGTGACCACATCCAGGCCAGGCTGGTTACATCTCCTCCCCATGCCTTGTCCTGGGGACAGCAGGGCCCTTCCCTGTCCCCTGGGGTCCCCCAGCACCATGCACTGCTGGCTGTGCAGCCTGGCTGGCACAGGGATGGGAAAACAGGGAATGTTCTCCAAGCGCTCTCACCAGAGAGGAAGACTTTGTACAAACAAGCAGTTCTCTCAGTTCCAGGAGGTGATTTGTGAGGGGCCTGAAGGAGAGGGGCCCTTTCAGGCAGGGGCAGGGTCCCCAGTGGCTGCCAGCACAGAGAGGGGAGCCCGTGCTGCTTTATGTACATGTGGTGCCATTTCTGATGGTTACCAGGGCAACGCTCACGTCCTGTGATGTGTGTTCTGCCTCGTGCAAACACTGCTCTCCCAATGAAACATCCCTGCTGCTCCCATGCTCCTGCAGGGGCAGCCCAGGCCAGCCCTCCTGCACCCCCTCAGCCTGCAGCACCTGCTCTGAGAGGGGGCTGCACAGGGGAGGGGCTGGGCATGGGCACTGGGCAGTGTGAAGGGTCAGTGGGGCAGGGAGGGTGGGGATGGGCACTGGGCAGGGGATGGGCACTGGGGATGGGCAGTGGATGGTCACTGGATGGTCACTGTGGGTGGTCACTGGATGGTCACTGGATGGTCACTGTGGGTGGTCACTGGATGGTCACTGGGTGGTCACTGTGGATGGTCACTGTGGATGGCTACTGGATGGTACTGGATGGTCACTATGGGTGGTCACTGGATGGTCACTGTGGGTGATCACTGGGATGGTCACTGGATGGTCACTGGATGGTCACTGGATGGTCACTGGGTGGTCACTGTGGATGGTCACTGCATGGTCACTGTGGATGGTCAGTGCACAGAGTGGCTGTTCCACATTGCCCACGTTGGTCGTTACTGATACCTGACACACCTCTCAGTTACTCTGACCACGTGCTCACATTGGATGCGTTCTTTCAGGTTTTCTTACCTGACTGCTGAGAATTTGCAAAGTTTCCTTCCAACCTGTGAATCCCTTCTGCAGTGTCTCTGTCTGGCCTGGGCAGATATATTCATTTGAATTATGAATTCTTAGTACCAGCCCATGTTTGGCTGCATCTATTCCTCTTTTTCATGCCTTCTATCACAAAAGGACAGGATATAAATGCACTCAATTATCACTGGACTGGAAATATTCCCTAAGTTGGCTGTTAGCAGGCAGTGATACCCACAAATAATGATCACTGGTGTCATGTCAACACAAGCAAAAGCAATTATTTTTGAGCCATCTAACACCACAAAAGCAGATGTGGGAAGAAACTACCAATTAGAGATGAAAACACTTAAGGTCAGATATGCAGACTATGATTAAACTGATACTTAATGCACGGTTTTTCTTTTGATATTTTGTTGAGCTCTTCCCCCGTTTTATTAAATCTCTGTGGTGTTGGCACCACTTTGGCTGCAAGTTTCAGTGCAATCCTCTCTGACTGTTTGATTTGTGTCTGTAGAGTGAGTTGGTTGTCTGGACCCTGGGGATGATTTCCTGAAATCCTGAGTGCATCAGGCCAGCAGTGGTGCAGCAGCTCTCAGGTGTGATTGCATTTTGTCTGCTGCTCCCCACACAGTCCTTGTTTGTGAGAAAACAACCCCAGAACAATCCCTTTGCCCAGGCATCTCCTCTGATCTCCTCCCACACCCCAAACTCCATCTCATCCACGCAATGTGAGCACAACCCTAAATCATTTCAGGTGAGGGGACTGAATTTCTGCAATTCTAAATAAAAATACTGTTCCCAGCCATGTCAGTCAGATTTGGGGCAACAGAACTGGAGGCAACAAAATGTCTGTGGCTTCCCCAAACAACAAGTCTCTTGACTGACACCCCTCAGCCCCTCTCTGAGCGCTGACCCGCCCCTCCAGCAGCTCCAAATCCTGGTAACAGTGACAGCAGCCACCACTCTGTCCCAGCCTGGAGCACCTCAGCTTTCCCTTTCCACAATGTTCATCCTCGTCTCCAGTCCCAGCTGGGATCTGTCCATACCTGAAACCTCACCAGAAGCACCTGAGCCCTCCACCAGGAAAGCCAGGAGAGGTTTCTGTGCTCCTGGGGTGTCCCTGTGTGTCCCCAGCCCCTGGACACCCCGAGCTGCCAGCCCAGCTCCTGCCTGGCACAGGCACCTCCACAGCCTCAGGGGAGGGGCACAAATGGTGCAGGGGTGTTGGAACAGGGCAGCAACGGCCTCACCATCCCTGGAAGTGTTCAAAACCACGTGGGGGTGGCACCTGGGGACATGGGTTAATGCTGGGCATGGTGCTGGTGCTGGCTGGATTTGGTGATTTTAAGGCTTTTTTCTTCCCAGCATTAACCACTCTGTGTTTCTCCCTGTGACTTCCAGCTCAGCTCCACTCTGTGATTCTCTCAACTCCCCAAACACCCTGAAGCAGTAAATTGGCAGTTTTAGCTCTGTGTCATACGAAAATGCAGTTTTAGTTTTAGTTCTGTGTGGTATGAAAATGCAGTTTGAGTTTTAGTTCTGTGTGGTATGAAAATGCAGTTTTAGTTTTAGTTCTGTGTCATATGAAAATGCAGTTTTAGTTTTAGTTCTGTGTCATATGAAAATGCATTTCCACTTTTCTTTCAGCTCGCTCTGCTCGCCCTTCACTCCCTCCCTCCACCCCAGCCTCTCCTCTCTCCGAATGGACAAGTCCCTGTTGATGGAGTGTCTCCTTTTGTGGCAGCTCAATCCTTTTGGATTTAAGAGGAGTGGGAGCTGGGTGCTGTTTACAGGCCCACCATGGATTTATGCAGTAGCAAAACGACATTTGCAGCTTTATTCTCCTTTGCTGGAGTTCGATTGCTCTTGCAATGTTAAAGCATTGAGCTGTTATTTGCAGGAAATAACTCTGAGATCTCCTCCCTGAGTGATAATAGTTAATTTTGAAGCCATCAGTGTGTTTTTCTGTAGCTGGGGTTGTTTTCCTGAGTGCATTACTTTGCATTTCTCACCACTGAATCCCTTCTGCAGTGTCATTGCCAGTCACTGAGAGTGATGGCATCCTCCTGCAGTTCTTCACTACCAGGCTTTATTTTCAGGACTTGAAATGGCTTTGTCTTATGAGTAATTTTGTCAGCTCACCAATCATTTGCTCTTTCAGATGGTTTTTGATATGGTGAGGAGTTAAAACTCCATCAGTAGCCTCCTTACCCCTGTTAGCTGTGTTTTAACTGGTTGGTAGCCGATGAGACCTTTCCTTTTGCCTGCAGCAATTCTGGTTTTAGGGTTTTTTCATGTGGTATTGATGAAAATCCACACCTGGGGATACAGTGACCCCACAGAGGCAATTCCTGCTCCATCCATGCCTGGTGCTGGTGTGGGGGGTGCCTGGGGAAATCCCCTCTCCAGTCCCCAAAAGGGAGTTCATGGGGATGAACTGCTGTGTTCAATCCAGGATGGAAACTGAGCCCCACCTGCTGCTCCCTCACTGCCCAGGGGTGGGATGGGGCAGAATGTGGGGTTAAAAGTGAGAAAACTCACCAGATCCAGGCAGTTTAACAGGGAAAGCCAAAACTGGCCGGGCAAGGGAGCAAAGTTAGGAACTCATTCCCCATTTCCCAGGGGCTCAGCCATCCCTGGTGACTGGGGAAGGCAAACACCCTCCCTCCCAACATCCCTGCCTTCTCCTGCTCCGTGCTGAGCAGCATTCCAGAGGCTGGGACATCCCTGGGCCCAGCTGGGACAGCTCCTGGTCCCCCCAGCCTGGTGCCTTGGCCGTGTCCAGCCTGCTCAGCAGGGCCTGACCCCTCCAGTGCCCAGCACTGCTCAACCCCAGCCTGGGGCAGCTCCCGGGGCCAAAACCTGCAGCTCCAACCCAGCCCCACCCACACACCGGCTCAGCCTGTGCTATCCTCGGTTCAGCTCTCCAAAATGGGTTGGAAGTTGCTGTTTTTTCCTGGCTGCTGCTGTTGGGGAGTGGCTCCTGTGCTGCTGGAGCCCTGCCAGGCTGGCTGCTGCCTCCTCAGCTGTGCTGCACATCTTCCACATCTGGGTCCTTTTGGGCCGAGTCCATCTGCTCCCAGAGACCTCCTGTTGTTTCCTCATCCTCCCCTCTAAGCAGCTCTTCCTCTGCTGCTTCAGCTCAAGAGTCTTTGCAACAATAAAGAGATTGAAGCCTCTGTTATGTGAGGAGAGGCTGGGGTTATTTAACCTCCAAAAGCTGGGCTCAGAGGGGTTTGTTTGGTGTGGTTAAACCCCTCCTGGCAAGGGAAGTGCAGAAGAGGGAGTCAAACTCTTCATAGTGGTGCTGAGTGAAAGAGCAAGAAGCAAAGGCTTTAAGATACAAAATTCATTAAAACATTCATTTCACTCTCTTATATTGGGGTTTTTAATTTATTTTTTTACTGTGAGTGTGGTTGAACACTGGCACACACAGCCCAGACAGGCTGTGGAGACTTCAGCCTTGCAGATATCCCAAAAACCCAACTGGACACAGCTTAAAACCTGCTCTAGCTGAGCCTGCCCGGAGCAGGAGGGTGGGATGGATGAACTCCAGGGACACCTCCAGCCTCAGGGCTTCAGTGATTCCACCAGGCTGTAACAGTGAGAGCCTCCCCAGGGAATATCCCTGCAAATATGGGCAGCTCTGGGCTGGCCTGGCCTTCCGTGGGCACTCCCTGCAGACCTGGATCGTGTTGCAGGTTTATAGACTCTCTGGTAGGTTCCTGCTCTTTATTATTAGCTTTGATGGTTTTCAAAAAAATTGCTTCTTGTAGTACTTTTTGACTTTTCCATGGCTGGGTTTTGTGCTCTTTTCTGTTTTTCTCATTTGGACAAAACTTCCACTTTCTGAAGAATGTAATTTTACTCCTAATAATCTCCATTACTCTGCTATTTAACCATGAAAGCTCCTTTCTGGCCCCATTTATAGGTGATCTATATTTCTTCTCAGCCTCTAATATGGTTCCTTTATGTAATTTCTTTGCCACCTCCAAGCAGTTTATCTTTCTGGCGGCTGCTTTTAATTTAGGTTTAGCAAGCTCCTTGTCCTTTCTTGGGCTGGGATAAATCACCATCCCAAGTGCCTGTGAACACAGGCAGTTTGGATTGCACACCTGCCTTTAAAACAAGGGTAGTTTAGCCCACAAATCCCATTCCTGATATAACAAAAAAGCTGTTTTCTTTCCTGGAAATTATAATGCTGTATAGGAATCTAGGGGAAAAACTGACTTCATCCATTTCACCGTCTCCCCATGATTCTGCTCGATCTTCTGAGGGATGTGTCCAGCTAGTTGCATGAATAAATAAATCTTTTTGTGTTAAAGGACTTTGTGAAATCACCTGCTTGGCTTGTTTGCCCAGGAACTGCTACAGAGGGCTCTCACTGTAATTCTGATAAGAATGAACAAATGTTTTTATTTGAGCTTGGTGGGGCTGGGTGGGGGGGAAATAACAACTTTACTCCCCAGGAATAACAGTTTTTCTCCTCAGGAATAACATTTTTTCTCCTGAGGAATAACAGTTTTTCTCCCCAGGAGTAACCTCAGCTGGTACTGCTGAAATGAGGAGAGTTCCAGCACTGAGAGCCCGGCCAGCCCAGCTGTGACTTGCTGCTCTGCTGCTGATTTACACGGATTATTTTGAATTTTCAAACTCCCTTGATGCACGTGGATCTTTGGGGCTGGGAGCTGCACACAGGCACTCCAGTCCCAAATTCCAGAGGGCATCCATCAGTGGGGTGGACTTGGTGCCTGCTCAGCACAAGGAAATAATTACGGTGGGCACTCAGAGAGCTGCATTAATTGGTGCCGTGACTCGGGTACAGAAATTGGTGAGCTGAAACCACTACAGGGTGTAACGGGGGCACCGACCAAGCCTTGTCCCTTTGTCCCTGCCAGAACATCCACCTGGTGGCCAAGTGGCTGAGCAGTCTGGAGAAGAAGCTGGAGCAGCTCAGCGAGGGCAGCCACCGGGATTTCCGCGTGTTCATCAGCGCGGAGCCGGCGCCGTGCCCGGAGAGCCACATCATCCCCCAGGGCATCCTGGAAAACTCCATCAAAATCACCAGCGAGGCCCCCACCGGCATGCACGCCAACCTGCACAAGGCCCTGGACAACTTCAGCCAGGTAGGAGCATGGTTGGGCACGTGCTGGAGGTGTGGAGGTGCTGGAGCCCTCGTGGAGCAGCGTGGATGCTGCCTCTCCAGTCCCTGTCAGGATTTTAAGAGAGATGGGACACTTAAAACATGATTTATTGCCTCAGTCTCCAGGAGGGTGAGAGCATCTTCGCTGCATTCACCAGGAGTTTGTGGCCAGTGGTCCCAAGACCACAGGTTCCAAGGTCTTTTAAAGGGTAATTAGCCAATAAACCACTGCCACGCATATTAACTTTCACACCAATGGCTAATTAAACTGTATCACACATCCAGCCACAATGCAGATAATTTTATTTCATCCTATAGTGACACACAATCCTACAGAACTGCACCTTAAAACTTTTTATTACCTTTATAACACCTTCTATATCTTAAACTTTAAAACTTTTCACTACTTAGCTTAATATGTCTCTGCTGAAACTGCAAACTCACATTCTCACTCGGGTCTCTAAATTTGGAAGCCTTTCCCAAGGTCTCAGGTCAAGCCCTGTCTTCTTTGCTGTATTTGGGCCTCCATGCATGA
This sequence comes from Cettia cetti, assembly GCA_013401135.1. Classification (NCBI taxonomy): domain Eukaryota; kingdom Metazoa; phylum Chordata; class Aves; order Passeriformes; family Sylviidae; genus Cettia; species Cettia cetti. The sequence continues at coordinate 12,517 of VZUI01085662.1, forward strand.
GGTTCTGAGAATTTTCCATGCCTTGATTTCCCACAAGTGCCCTTGCATCACGGAGCCTCTGGTACTCCCCTCTGCTCTTCCCCACAAGCCAGGCACAGATCTCTTTCCAAGCACTGGTTTTCCCAGGAAAGGGTTCAGGTGGATCCTGAGAAGCCTCTTTCCTTCAGCAGGGCACAGGACACCAGACCTCTGCCCAGTTTAGCCATTTTCTCTCCCATTGTGTGATCACAGAATTAACCAGGCTGGAACAGACCTTTGAGATCATCAAGTCCAACCTGTGACCTGACCTAACACCTCCTCATCAGCTACAGCACGGCACTGAGTGCCACTTCCAGGCTTTTTGTGAACACATCCAGGGACTCCAGCACCTCAGAAAGGCTCTTTCAGTACAGAATCAAACTTCTGGCTGCAGCATGGGGAGATTTTGCCATGTTTCAGCTGATTTCTCTTTCTGAGTCCCTCTGCTTTGGGCTGCTGAGTGGCAGCTGCCATCTCACCCCCACAGCCGTGCAGGTGAGCAGGTTAAACCTCACTTTGCTGCTGCTGTTTAAGCAGGGTTAGAGGTTCAGAACTGCTGCTCTGCTCACACCCCACAGCCCCCTCCAGGGCAGCACACGGAGATTGGTGTTGTGTGCCCAAAGGCCACTCAGCTCAGCACCTTGCTGACATCAGGAGTGCTGCAAATCAGAGCTGGAAGCTGCCTGCAGGCAGGAGTTGCTTTGCCAGGATCTAAATTAGGCCATGTGAGAGTGGCTGGCCCACAAGAGCAGCCCGTGGCAGGGAGCTCGTTGTGTTTATTGCTCAAAAACCCTCCTGTCACAGCAGGCACTGAGCCCTGTCCTCCTGTGCAGGGGAACAGCCCCGTGTGGGAAGTGATGGAATTATTTCTGTGCCCCAGAGTGTCGGATTTTGCCTTTTCCTGACACAGAGATGGGACAACTGAGAGGTGTTTTAAAACTTTTATTCCATTTTCAGTCTTATGAGAAGGGTGAGACGGTTCAGATGTTACAATTCACTCCATCACAATCAGAAGCCAAACTATTTCCTAATTACAATAAATTATAAGCATTTCTTGGCCTATCATCTTTTGCCACACAATGCTGTAAATGTCCTAAAGCCAATCATCTGAACTGATTAGTGCCTTAAAGCCAATCATCTAAATTACCCTATGTGTGTCCTACTACAACACATCTTTCATAGTTTTATTTTTCCAGAGTATCTAGTTTTATTTGCAAGGCCATGTTTTGAAGCTTGTTTCCAGTCCCATTTCTCTCTCAGCAATGTCTGTCCCATCCCATGGCCTTTCCAAGCCAGCATTTTCCACCCCAAAGTTTGCACACAGATCCATCCTGTGTGAGCCTTTCTGTCAGGCTCTGGGAATTCTCCACAAATCTCTTTCCCACACCAGAGGGTGTGGATCAGTGTCAGAGGGGCTGTCAGGCTGTGGCTGAATGAGCTCTGCTCTCACCATGGGGCAGGAGCAGGGCAGGATCCCAGCCCTGCAGGGCTCCCAGGGCAGGATCCCAGCCCTGCAGGGTTCCCAGGGCAGGATCCCAGCCCTGCAGGGCTCCCAGGGCAGGATCCCAGCCCTGCAGGGCTCCCAGGGCAGGATCCCAGCCCTGCAGGGCTCCCAGGGCAGGATCCCAGCCCTGCAGGGCTCCCAGGGCAGGATCCCAGCCCTGCAGGGCTCCCAGGGCAGGATCCCAGCCCTGCAGGGCTCCCAGGGCAGGATGGAGCCTGGAGGGCTCAGCAATGACCCCGTTTGCCCCACGGCACAAGGGCTGAGCACTGCTGCTCCTGCCCTGGGGACACTGACAGTCACTGACACCCTGCCCGTGCCCTGGCACACCCAGCCCTCACGGCAGGACCCCAGCAGAAGGTTCTGGAGGGTCTCTCAGCCCTCAGGCTGCCCTTCAGGGGCACTGGTGCTGGCATTGTTCCAGCCTGTCCCTGCAGCCCGTGGCTGTGTGGGAACACCCCAGGCACAGCTTGCAGGGTTCTGAGTCCCACTCTGGGACCCCAAACACAGCTGGAACAAATCCAGAGGAGGCCACTGAGCTGATCAGAGGCCTGAGTTGCTGAGGAGAGAGGTAGAGAGCTGGGCTTGTTCAGCCTGGAGGAGAGAAGACTCCAGGGAGACCTTCCAGTACCTCAAGGGACTCCAAGAGAGCTGGAGAGGAATTTGGACAAGATCCTGGAGAGACAGGACAAGGGGAATGGTTTCAAATTGAGGAAGGGTAGATCTACACTGGATATTGGGAAGGAATTCCTCCCTGTGAGGGTGGTGAGGCCCTAGCACAGGTGCCCAGAGCAGCTGTGGCTGCCCCTGGATCCCTGGCAGTGTCCCAGGCCAGGCTGGACAGGGCTTGGAGCAGCCTGGGACAGCTGAAGGGGTCCCTGCCCCTGGAAGGGGTCCCTGCCCCTGGCAGGGGTGGCACTGGGTGGGGTTTAAGGTCCCTTCCAGCCCAAACCCTTCTGTGATTCTCTCCATAAAGCTGCTTGTCATTTGGGATGAGGCAAGAGCAGCCCCAAACAATTTGCCCTGGTTCATGGGGCAGCTCACAGCTGGTTTTGCACGCAGATGTTGGTGTGGAGAGAATCCCAAGAGCAGGAGGGAATATTGCTGAGCAGGTGTGGGGGGAGGCACCAGGCAGGGACTAATGCCAGTGGTCAGGGAAGATTATTCCATGCTTATCTACTGTCATTCATCATCCTGAGCTCCACAAAATATCCTGGAGAACAAGGGAGGGGAGAGCCTTCACCCCATGTTACATTTTCATCCTGCCTCTGCTCATTTCAATCAATAGTAATTAGCATTCTCTAAATTGCTGGAGGATTATGAAACATCTCTTATCAGAAATCCTGAAGCGGGTGGGTGGGGTCCCTTTTACACCTCATTTCCCTGCTTTATACAGAAGAGATGTTCAAATTTAGCTTTCAGCTGAAGGCTACAGAGAAGGCCCTTTATTCTGTGCAGGGGATATTGTTCTGCTTTGTAGCTGAAGAAGAATTGGCATCTGAAGTGAGGCCAAATGAGAGTGAACTGGGTTGTTCTGGGGATGTTTCCTAAAATGAGAAAGGTGTTCTGCACGTATTTGAAGCAGTTCTCCATCACAATGCAGATAAAGGCAGCTTAGAGTGCTGCCTGATCCAGGGGAAAACAGGTTTTGGGATGCTCTTGATTATCACATGCACTTGGTCAATGTCTTGCACCCTTTAGAGTAATGGATCCCCCCTTTTCTGCACAGGCCCTGAGCCCTGTGGTGCTCTCAGAGGATTAAAAGTTCTAAAATAACATTTTTTAAAGATAAAGATTGCACGGGGCTTGGAGCAACCTGGGATAGTGGAAAGCGTCCCTGCCCATGGCAGAGGGGCTGGAAAAACATGGATTTTACGATCCCTTCCAACAGAGAATTCTGTGATTGTGTGGCTCCCTCCCTGCCTTTCTGGTGAGGCATGTTGAGCACCTGCAGGTGATGGGGCACTGAGTGGGTGCACGTGTCCTCCCCTCCCTGTGTGTGCTCCTGTGCAGAGCCACTCGGAGCTGGGAACAGCAAATATTAAGTCAAAAAAATATTTGCTAGAATTTGCCAATAAATCTGCAATGCAAAGCCACTGAGTTTAAAAACTGGCACATGTGTGGGTGTGGGTGTGATGCAAAAATGAACTGGAGGACAATTTGGTCTGCCTCTTGTCCCGGGTAATAATGGGGCAATGACAAAAAGCATCAGCAGGGGAGCTTCAGGATTGGAAAAATTTCTAAACTGGAAGGTTGGTAAAGGTCTGGAACAGGCTGCCCAGGGAAGTGGTGGAGACACATCCCTGTAATTGTTCAAAAAATACGGGTCACAATTAACTGGGTGTGGGGGTTTTGGGTTGAAGGATGAACTTGAAGATTTGGGAGTGTGGTAGTTTGATATTGGGGGAGTGATTTTAAGAGGTTATAGTTAAACTAATTAGTGACTGGTTTGGAAATTGATAGGTACTATAGTTAATAAAAGAATTATATGTGTCTGTGAACACACAGGGTTAAATATTAGAGGATTCTGGGAAACTGTCCTTTTTTTTTCTTGTTTTAGAACAGGTAACAAAGCTGGTCTTGCTCTGCCAGGCAAGATTGTTTTAAAAGTTTCATTTTAATTCTCATTTTCTTCTTTTAGTGTATATTAATAAATCTATCTTTGTACCCTTTAAGATTAAAACCTGCTTTACTTCTCTCCTAATCCTGTCTCACAGCAAACTTTTAGCACTCAAACCACTACACTAAATTTAGCAAACAGCAAATTCAAGGAACATAAAAGCATTGCAGGGGGTGTTTCCTCTGTGATCCTTTGATTTGCCCCTGTTGCTGTTGGACACAAAGGGAAGAGCTTGACTCCAGGTAGAAAAATGATCAGAATTAATAATTATTTTATTAATTTCACACAGCCCTTTTTATAGCCTGCTGCGCTAAGGAACCATATCAGTGGTTAGAAAAGACAACACTTCTCTTCATTGGTTAAACAACAGAAAACAACACCTGTGAGAGGGTTGTTATCATAACTTGAAAATATTATGAAAACAGAGGACTGATTACATTTTACTGTCTTTGAGAGCATTCTTTCTCTCACAGAAGAATCAGCCACTAATCGAGCTGAAAACTTCACAAACTCAGAAAATCAGACCCACACGGCCCTGTCCAGATTCTGCACGTTTGGGTTCCCCAGGGGTCGCTGATGCTGAGGGCAGCTGTGCTGTGTTGCAGGACACCCTGGAGATGTGCAGCCAGGAGAAGGAGTTCAGGAGCATCCTCTTTGCCCTCTGCTATTTCCACGCCGTGGTGGCCGAGCGGCGCAAGTTCGGCCCCCAGGGCTGGAACCGCTCGTACCCCTTCAGCACCGGGGACCTCACCATCTCTGTCAACGTGCTCCACAACTACCTGCAGGCCAGCTCCAAGGTGAGACACCACAGGGTGGGGCTGGCTGCTGCCTTTGAGCCACCAGGGTGACCCCGAGCTGTTCTGAAATGCCGTTTCCTTGGGTGTCCTTTGGTTTAGAACTTCACAATTTGGGGCGCTTTTGGGAGGAGATGGGAGAGCTCAGTGCCAGTGCTGTGCTGCAGCTGTCCTGGGGCAGGATTTAGCTCCTGCCTGGTGTTTGCTGAGGTGGGAGCCCTGAGGGCGCAGGGCAGTGCTTGGGTTCAGCCCACCCTGCTCCACGCCCAGGTCCCCTACGATGACCTGCGCTACCTCGTGGGTGAGATCATGTACGGAGGTCACATCACGGATGACTGGGACAGGCGGCTCTGCAAAACCTACCTGGAGGAGTTTATTAAGCCAGAAATGCTGGAGGGAGAGCTCTGCCTTGCTCCTGGATTTCCTCTCCCAGGGAACATGGATTATAATGGCTACCACCAGGTGAGCTGGCATTATTTACACATGTAAATGGAATTCCTTCCTTAACTGCCCCATAATCTGCCTTAGAGGGGCAGGAATGGGGCTGCAGTGTTCCTGCACTCTTCCTCTTATTTCCCATTATGCTTTGTTCCTGTGGATGTTTCAGCATTCCCCTGGATGAACCAAGTCTAATGGTAATTTGCTACTTCATCATGGGCTCATTCTGTTCATGCATGAATAGAGCAACTGTATTGGTGCTTGAGACTTAAGTGGGGCTCCTGGAAAATTACATCCACATACTGTTTGCTAAAATGGCCCTTTCAAGCTCCTTTTATCATCAGTTTTGATGAGAATCACTGAAGGGTCTTGTTGATCTACTTACTGATCTCATCTGTTCTTTGTACACAAACGCAGCAGCAGAGACACATCAGGCTGGTTTTGTTCATAAAACTTAACTACTGGAAGCTCAATTCCCACAAGAGACTTCAGGATGCTGATGCTGAAATGCACAGCAGATAATTGCTAGAGAAGGTCCATCCTGAGACACAGAGCCAAGCCAAACTCCAGCAATTACAGAATTTTCCCAGCAGGAGCTGAAGCAGCTCTGTAAACATTTGTACTCTCCTTCCTCCATCACTTCCCTGGAGTTTCAGCCACAGGCAGAGCTGGGTCAGCCTGGTCTGACCTTCTGGGGGGATGATTCCAGCACTGAAGCTCTGCAAGCAGAGTGCCCTGGGCTGCTCCTAACGTGCTCCTGAACGTCTCTGTGCAGTACATAGATGATGCCCTGCCTCCAGAGTCTCCCCACCTGTACGGCCTCCACCCCAACGCCGAGATCGGGTTCCTGACGCAGCGCTCGGAGCGGCTCCTGCGCACGGTGCTGGAGCTGCAGCCCCGGGACAGCAGCACGGGACAAGGAGCCCTGGGGACACAGGAGGAGATGGTGAGAGTGCAGAGAAGGAATTGGGGACCAGGAGGAGATGGTGAGAGTGCAGAGAAGGAATTGGGGACCAGGAGGAGATGGTGAGAGTGCAGAGAAGGAACTGGGGACCAGGAGGAGATGGTGAGAGTGCAGAGAAGGAACTGGGGACCAGGAGGAGATGGTGAGAGTGCCCAGGGGCACTGGGGACCCAGGAGGAGATGGTGAGAGTGCTCAGGGGCAGCTGCTGGGGTTTGATGCCTGTCTCATCCCTCAGTCCTGCCTAGCTCAGGCTTGTCCGTTGCTCTGTGTTCTGCCTTTGCCTGCCCAAAGCCTGGTTTTATGCAGAACATCTCCCTGGTGGGCTGTAACTGAGTGTTGGCTGTAACAGGACAGTGCCTCTTAATTACCCCACGCACTGCAGAGCCTTCGTTATCATTCTCTGGAGGTGTTGCAAATAAACCTTCCCTGAGCAGCAGTCCCTGTGCACCCCCCGTGACTGGCATAGCAAGCGAGTGCCACCCAGAGCTCAGCCCTCCCCTTGCTGCTGCCACCCTGTCCCCCCAGCTCCCAAGGGCCTTGTAATTCCTTATTTCCAGCTGAACTCCTTTGCTACACCTGTGTCCTGGGCTGATCTCAGCCCTCCCTGTGGAAGCTCACAGCTCATTTCAAACACAGCCCAAACATCCCTGACAAGATCTGGAATCAGCCAGCACATGCTCAGGTTTTTCACTCCTGCAGCCTTAAGGTGCCAGCTCTGTGTTTGAAGATTTGCAATTTAATGAATGGCTAATAGGCAGCTCATGTAAAGCTGTGGTTTCACACCAGCTTCCTTTGGCTTGGTGTGAAGCTGGGGAAGTGACTGCCTTCCCCTGAGGGGCTCCTACAATGGCCAATTTTCAGTTCATACTCGAATTTGAGGTGAGAGGAATAATCCAGAGGTAGCAAAGCCAAACAAGATGTTCAGAGGTAGCAAATGTGAGTGCCTCTTCTCCCCTCCCACTGGTTTTGTTATTGGAACATGTGAAAAACATGGTTCACTTTTATGTAAAAGTTATAATTTTAATAAGAATAAAATAAAATAGACAATTACGAGACAAAGAAACAAAGCTTTTCGGCCGAGGTGCTGATACCAACAAGATCAGCACCCCGTCCCACTTCAGATCCTTTGTTTTA
>VZUI01085666.1:0-35495 GCA_013401135.1 Cettia cetti
ATCTATCTATCTATCTATCTATCTATCTATCTATCTATCTATCTATCTATCTATCTATCTATCTATCTATCATCTTCCTCTGTTAAAAAATCTCTACTAGATCACAGCTATTTCAAGATTTACTTAGTCCATCACAGAAAAATGCTCAAATCTACACTCTGAATATTCTCATCATCGCCCCATGTATATTTTTCCATGGTTTAAAGGGATATTCTAGCATATTACAGTCTGTTACTACGGCTCACAAAACGCTTTCAGCCCAAAAACCAAGACATCTGCTCCATCGCCTCATCTAAGATATAACTTCTCTTCCTGATATCTTCATACTGTCTCTTTACATGTCTCCCACTCTGACTTTTCTCTCACTCAGAGAAGGGTTAGTGCTTTTTAAGTTTCATCTGTGTAAGGAAAGAGTAAACATTCTCCTAGGTGAGCAGAGGGCATGCTGATTCTTCCCAGGGAGATGGCTGAAGGTGGCAGACAGGCTGCGCTGTGCCGGGGCTGGAGCCAGGACCTCTTGCACGGCTGGGCTTTTCCCATTCCCTTCCTCTGCCCGGCAACTGCTGGAGGAGGGGGTGCTCGGCCCAGGCAGCGATGGAGGGGCAGCGTAGGGGCAGATGTTAGCAGCCCCTAGGGCGCGGGCTGGGCCGCGGCAAGGCCGGGACAGAGCATTCTCTCCTCCCCTCCTTCTGACCGGGAGTCATCGGGCTCACCCCGGCCCTGCCCGCCAGGCCCCGGGGGCCGTGTGGCGCAGAGGAGCTGGCCCTGCTACCTGTTCTCTTCCCGGATTTCTCTGATTTTTAACCCTGTGTGTTTGCAGAGGCGTGTCACCTTTCTAATGGCTATATTAGCTGTCAATTTCAAAGCCAGTCTAATTGGTTTTGCTATAACCTCCTCAGAACAATCATTTCCTTTCTAAACCACCGCAGTAGTATAAATAGTTTTAAATAGTACTGTAAAGATGGTCCTAAAATAGCTAACTTTAAAATTACACTTAGGCATTTTTATTCAATCCTTCTGCATCCTAGACAGAGGCATCTATTATCTGGCAAATTGCCGCCTTTGCTATATGTAGCCTACCTGTATCCTGCCTTAGATCTCTGAGAGCATTTGGTCTGGAAATACATACTGCAAAACCTCCAAATGAATTGGTTTGTGTCTCTCAGGTTCATTGTGGATGGCTTCTTCAATGTTATTTCAAATGTCCTAATGTTCTTCCAACACTGAAATATTGGTTTTCATTGGTAATTGGAGGGTGTTTGTTTTTGTTTGCTTGGTTGGTTTTTAAAAAAACAAAACAAACCACCAAAAAAAGTAAGTGATGTCTGCATTATTCTAGCATCCTTTAGATTTTAGATCACTACACTCGAAGGCACAAGACTGTGAATTTCTACCAAGCATAAACCTGCTTATGTTATGTGTATCAGGACTGAAATATATAGATGTTTACATTGGCATAGTGTGTTTGTGTGTGTTTCTGTGGGGCTGCGTTTTTCATTGCCTGTAGGTAGACCTACTGTGCTATTTGGCTTCAGTTAAATATTTCTTCTGTCAGATGAGAGCTTGAAATGAAATTCCAGCTGCAAAGAAGATTGCTTCAAAGCCAATGAGCTCATTAAAAATGAGTGGTGTTCCAGCAGTGTATCTATACTGCAAAGAAGGGGAGAGATTCCCCAGTGGACTTTGAACAAACTTCCAGGTTGTGAACACATAAAAGATTAATATAAGATTTTACTTTTTTATTTTTAGCAAAATGCCAAGCACACTTTTCCTTTCAGCTTATAAATAGAAAATAGAATACTTTGTTTAGATTTACAAAGGTTGTCTCTGTAAGGGATTTTTAACAAAGTCACTGTGTGCTGGTACAAACTGCCATGTTAAATTACCTTAAAAACCCAAATAAGTGTTTCTACAGTTAGTCAAAAATGTCTAAATCCTGCTTCAATACACACATCCTAGTCTTTAGAAACAATATGAAGACTTTGGTTCAGCAAGATAAAGACTCATCATTAGTAGTTGTAGTGATGGAGCAAATTTTCTTCTTCTTAGCCTCAACTTAATTCTTTCTCTACATTCTGCAGAATAGGACCTTCTCTTTTAACTACCTTATTTAGATAGGTATGACAATTGGTATGTTTGTGTTTTGAACAATTGATTCACTAGCAGTATCTTTTTTCATCCCCCTGTCTGGGCACTAAAAAGAATGTTTTCCACATTTCCTTTCAAATCCTTCCCTCTTCTCCACCATTGTCTGCTGCTCCTGCCTGCTCACTTCCCCAGCCATTCACCTCAAATTTCTGTGTCTGCTCTTTGAAGGCCAGAGTATTTTAAATACTGTCAGACTTTGGAAGGACTGTCAGATATGTTAAGTGTGGAGGATACAATTTTTTTGTGAAAGTTTTTAATTAATCCTGTAGAGAGAGATAGAAGAACACATAGTTTATTTGCATGTAGGAAATTAACTAGTGCTTAATTTACAGATGAGAATGTCAGGAGAGATATTTTATTATAGTTAATTGCATTGTGAACTTCCCAAACCTCAAGAACACAAAAGGTTATTCCCTACATTGGGGAATAGTTTCAAATTTATTTTCTCTTTTCCTGATATAAATGGGTTTGGTCAATATAATGTCAATTAAGATAGATAAAAGAAAAAATTATGCATAGGCAGATAGTTACTGCAAAATACAACTTTCCAACTGAGAAATCCCATGTGAGCATATGTTAAACAGCATCTGCAAATAATATTTGTCATTTTAACTCAGAAAGTACCTAACAAATAAATAATGAAAAAAAATATAGGAAAAGTAATGAAAATCAGTACAGGGGAAAAATTGGAGCTTTTATTTCATGGTGCTTTATAAAGAATAGTTTATGTTGGACTGAAGTGAAAGGTGACATAAACATGACCTCCATCAAATGAAATACTGGGAGTAAGAAAGCTGTCATGATTTGCTTATTATGTTTTTCAAGCCTTCTGAAGAGCTTCCAATTATTTGTCTGTTCATGCTAATATAGCCCATGCTGCCTTCTTGGAAAGACTCATCTGTTTTCATATGGGAATTTATATTTAGCTTTCTACCTTTTTTTAATAGAAAAAAATTTCTTATCTCTGAGTTTCTTGTACACTTTAAGCTCAAGGAGAGTGTGAACTACTTGGTCTATCAGACAAAGGTTTTTATTGTCAATGAACATATATTTCATCATATTTTCCTGGTATTCCCCACAGCTTAAAAATTTCCAGTTTTTCTTAGGACAGCTGGAATTTATGTACATTTTTGAACTACAGAGCCTCATCACCTGGGACTGCTTAAACTGGCATTTACGCACTTTTACAAAAGTTTCTATTTCTTGAACTACATAAGTTGCACTATGAACAAGCAAATAAATTTAATTTCTTGGCAGGATTGTTAAAATATCTCAGTGTATTTGTCTGGTGAAGAATATGTTGGTGCAAGAGATCCTAATCTTAATTGATTTTTCCAAGACCTCCTATACTGGAAATTCTAATATCTCAGAATCAGGATCTTCAATAAGCTAAGTACTACTTTAGGAGAAAAGAAATTGACTGACTGCGTCCAGAAACTCATTAGTCATCCTAAAAGAGGTGGTTTGGACTTACTAAAAGATCAGATTCTCTCTAGGTATCCAATGCTCAGAAATCCAGTTCTAATATCTGTGAAACAATCTTTGTTGGCTTTGAATGGATGTTTGAACAGATTATCAAAAATTAGTGATTCACAAACTTTAGTTGTATTTCTACATAGTGCTTGTTCTCATATGGTTGGCCACAAACAGATTGCCATCTGTGCAAGTTTACACTTGTGCACATTTCTTCCAAAGGTTTGATATGCCTGTATGCATGCAGCACAGCCCCTGCCCTTGGAGTCACATAAGCCTTTGTTCTTCTGCAAAGGAATGAAGCTCAAAATAGATACGGTTTGAAATTCAGCAAACAAAAATCATCTTGAAGTTTTTACAGAGATTTCCCACAGGAATTCTGAAATCTCCAGGAGTACTACAGGGGAAGAATCCTTCCTGTTCTTCTTCCCTCTGAATTCTGAGCCTGACAACAACTTGTTTCACATTTGGTTTCAAAGCATCTCATCAAATACCCAGTTTCCTCACCACTGTTTTTAACTGAGTTGTAAATTAATTTGGTCAAGATTGCTTAAAATTAATAAAACTTGAAAGTCCATATTCATCCAAGCAGACAATTGCTCAAAAATATTGGAAAAATATTTTATTGAATATCTGAGTCCCTCATTTCCAAGTTCTGAGGGACTTGTGGCAGGTTGTACAATTACATCAGGTTCCCTCATCTTCTGTCTGATAAAGGCTTCATTATCTCCATTACTGTGTATCATTCTCACCCACATCAGGAAAAAAAACCCAACCCTAGATTAACTATAGCATTACCAGTTTTCTTTTAGTGTAAAAGCCCTCCTCAACCACAGCGCCTTTCATTACACTACTTTTGGTTAGATTTACAGCTTCATTATAATAAAGCACTTGAAGTCTTCTGAGTTGAGGGAATGAAAACCAGCTAGCAATAGCCTTACTTAAATAATTAATGACTTGAGATGAAACTTTAATAAAAATAAACATATATTGATTTCATGTACCCTCACTTTACTATTAGTATGCTAGTGTCCAGTGTCCATGTAATTTTATCATGGTTGTTCACAATAAATGGCCATGAAAACACCATATTTGAGAAATGACTTCTGTGGGAAGGCATTTTATATATTTCTTTTTAATGTGGTTTTTCTTCCAAGCATATTTTCAAGAAAACCATAAATCACAGAAAGGAAGCTTCAGGCAGCTAAGGCCTTGAGGTAGATGAATCACCTAAGGGGTGATAGGTATGCTAAAACATCTGTGCTAGCAGATTGAGGTAAATGAGTCATCCTCTCAACAAACAATGTCCCTGATGAGTTCTCCTTTCTCCTGACTGTAGCTCCCCGATGAGCAGTGCTGTTGCACTGGCTTCAGTTTCGGTCTGTGTTTGCACGGATCTTGAATGGATCAAGGAAAATGGAAGAGAGACAACCCAAGAGCTTCTAGGATTTTCCCCAGTCCCAGGTCACACTTCAGATACCTGCTGAAATCTTATTCCAGCGAAAAAAAATCAAGTTAATCGCTCACCAACTTCAATTCAGAATGCCATCTTCTTGAAAAAAATTGGCACTAGTGACTTTGATGTGACTTAGCATTTTGGTTGTTGTTTTCTAGTTACTTGGACATCAACTGACTGGACTTTAAGACTATTGTTTCCATGCTGGAGAACTGATCAGCGTGTGCAGTGAGGAATGTCAGAACTATTTGCTAAACAGAAGCTTAAATCTTGGTGCTTCATAACCTCATGTTGCTGAAAGCTTGCCTGTATAATAAAGTTCAAGTACACATCCTAACCTAACCTAACCTAACCTAACCTAACCTAACCTAACCTAACCTAACCTAACCTAACCTAACCTAACCTAACCATTTATAAAAATTTTCAGGCACAGATTTAAATGGTTTTCTACAAAAGGCACTTTTCCTAGTCCTTTACCAGGGCGTGGCAGTGCCCCAGATCTTCTGAGGACTGGAAGCATAAGGAGGTCACCATGGAATGGCAGGTGGGGACCTGGCCTGTCCCACTGTTCTGCAAGGTATCAGGGAAACAGAGGGGCAGCTGGGGCAATCCCAGTCCCAGGAAACTGGTGTCTTCCTAAGGACAGGGACAGACTGAGCTCAGGCTGGGATGAGCCTGTGAGTGATTTTAAGATCAGGTGTAGTAGGGGTCAGGCAAAGGATGGAGTGATGGAGGGAGGGAGGGAGGGAGGGAGGGAGGCAGGAAGACAGAAAGGAAGGAGGGAAAATAATTGCCTAGGGAAGAAAAAGGGACCTATAAAGCTCCACTGAAAACATGAAAACCTTAAAATCAGTGTGAAACTTGAACCTCAGAATTGGCGTGGTTGGCCTGAGCCTGAACTTGTGCTGTAATCACCAGCTCTGAAGAGGTGCCCAGGAGCACTATTCCTGTCTTTGATTTCACCTGAGGAGTAAGTCGTTGAAAGCAGAATGGGTATGGAGACAGACTAAGGGAAGCAGTGAAAGGCTTAGTCTGTTTTCTACAGAGCTCTCTTGCCCCACTCATCCTCTGTGTGAGAGGTCTCTGTGCCTGAGGGAGAGGGTCTGTCAGCTAAAGCATCTGACTGAGAAACAGGGGATCCTGGAGACATCTACTATCAGCAGTGCCTGCTTCAGAGGTTTCAATGGGAAAAATGGAGCTGTCTGCAATGCTCAGGAGATGCCCTTTCCTATGACTAGACCTGAAGCACTATGGTTTGGAGGTCATACACCAGGATGATCCTTAACTAGCATGCTGCCCTCCTCTTCCTCCACCTCCCACATTACAGAACAAAATCATGCCTCTCCATCCCCAGAGCACTCTTTGCACACAACTGTGATCCCACACTGTAAATTTCACTAATATCCCTGATGAAATTACTGTGTTTTTGTACCCAAGCACCCCCAGCAACACTGCCTTGACATTACACCTCTACTGGAGCAGCCATGCCTAGAGGGGCCCTGAGGGCATCAGCTCTTTGCAATTTGCAGAGTTGGGGCACACATGCACTGGGAATGGACGATTTTCTGCCACTCTTCCTGTAGAAAAAGTTGGGGCGACTGCTTCCTACATGAACTGCAGTTCAAAAGGCTATCCATTCTTTCTCTTCCCCTTCCCTCCCAAATCACCATCATGGGCTAACTCTGGTGCAATAACTGACGGGTGGGCTGCAGCCCTATGGCCCATGTGAAAAGGATTGTGACAGACGTGTTCACCACCACCTAGAGGTACCTCTTCCTTGCCTTTGATATTGCTGGAAAAACAAACTGGCAATTTCTATTTAGTGTGCATTTTTGAGAGCTGGAGTGTTCTTGGTGTCATTGGCAGCAGGATTACTTGAAATGGAATTCTCTGGGGTGGTAAATGCCTGGCTTTGTCTCTTGCAGAGATGTGCACACACAAATGTAAAGGAAGACACCTGTCTTCCTTACCAACTGTATTGGGGCCTGGAGGGATTTTCATTGATGTTTATGTACCTTGATTTCTGAATTCTTTGTTGTGCCAGTGGAAAGCCTCCCATTCAGCTGTGGCTCAGTGCATGTCCACAGCCCAAGACCTAGAGAAACCATAGGTTGAGGGGGATAAATTGATCCAAACCCATGAGCAAGAGCTTCAGATTGTCTCCAAACTATCCACTGGCTCCCATCCCACAGCATGCAGTACTGCTTATGGACATTTTTGGAGAGCATAGTGGAGTGCATAGTGAAGGGGGCTCTCTCTCCATGGAGACTTCAGGGTTGTATCACATTTCAGTTCCTCCGGCCACTACCAACTACCACTGCACTTGGTCACAAAGCCTTGGGTTAGAGCACTATTAGAGTCAGTGCTACTAAGGATCTGATAATTCCATGAGCATGTCCATAAGCAGCACTGCATGCTGTGGGATAGAACCATTTGGAGACAATCTGAAGCTCTTGCTCATGGGTTTGGATCAATTTATCCCCCTCAACCTATGGTTTCTCTGGGTTTTGGGCTGTGGAAGTTCATGGCCAGTCAATAGATAATGATGGTGATCCACCTACATCAAATGTGTTACCAGGATCAAAAAGACCTACCCCTGAATTCACAAACCACCATGAGAAAGTAAAATGAGTTATAGTATGTGTGATTCCCTTCTAAAAGGTACAAAGGATTCAATATGCTGGTCAGACCCTCTTTTAAGGGAGGTTTTTTGCCTTCCTGGGACCTGCATTACAGACAACAGCAGGAAATTTCCTAGTCTGATAAAGCCCATGGATTACTATCATTACTGCTCTTTCATGTGCATGACCTTGAAGTTACAATATTTAGTACAAGGATGATGAAAGGGTGTTTAGAATCTTGGGATAAGTGTACTTTGAGAACAGGTTATTTGTTCCTCTATCCTTCTTATTCTGGGCAACGACGTTGGAAGAAACAGAGGCTCCCAGTCTATTAATTTGGGGAGGTTTTGATTCATAATAGGATGACCCACAGGCTTCCTGTCATCAGATTGGATTCACCTTTCTCAAAAGGGGAAGAAGATCTTTATTCATGAACTGGTGACTAGTTGACCTTTTAATGTGCCTTCCAATTCAAGCTGTTCTAAGATTCCATGTTTTTGTAACTTTTCAGTCTATCAGCTGAAGAAGAACCAGCACACATGGACAACTTCATAGGAGGGAGGACAAGTTCATGCTCTTGTCTCCTTAACAGCTGAGCAAGAAGACAGGAGAATGAAAAAAACCATGTGCTGTGCCAGAAAGTCTTACTGGGAGAAAGGGACAAGTATGTCAAAATGGGCTATGGCCAGTCTGAAGGACTCATTCATGTCACAGTCCTCCCCACAGCTGCACTGGGGGCTATCAGAGAGAGGCAGACAAGTTACCTAGGATCTACCTCTGTTCATATCTATATTCTGATCTATGCATTAATATTTTGAGGACTCAGAAATGCTCTCACCTCAGCAACAAATTCAAGGGTCTAGATCATCAACCCTGCTTTAAGATAGTTCTTTTTGTCCACTTGAAAGACATGAGAAAATCAAACAGTAAAAAAGAAGCTCCAGATGGATGCAAAGTTTAGACACATCTCCAAGAGGAATTTGAGCCTTCCTTTAAAGAAAAGGATGAACTTGCTAGTGTCTTGCAAACTCAGGTATCATTGCTGAATAGAGCTCACAGAATCGTCAGATAGGCACTTAAAAGCTTGATCCAAATAACTTCAAACCACAAGACTGAAGTCCCAAAAAAGAAATCAATTTCCACAGAAGATACTATGGAACAAGGAAGAAATGAGGGTTAACATAAGTTCCAGTATTAAAACACTGGAACATGACATGAAACTCCACCACAGAGTTTCAACAGAAGAGACAGCAAGGCATCTCTCAACAGGAATGCTCTGACTGACCTGGACACATATCACCGACTTGTCAATTCATTGTGTCTTGTGATTTGTATTCATCAGCACTTCAAGTGAGAGCTATCTTTGACTGAACTCAGCATATTTGGCCCAATGCAGATAGCAAAACTGCCAGAAATCATCCTGCTGGTTAATAAGTTTTGTCTGGTATGGTGAAACAGAGAAGGCAATGGCTTGAGGAGTAAGTGATTTGCTTTAGGCAATTGTCAGCTATGTTATGGGAAAAAAACATGCAATGTCTCTAGTGCAATCAATTTGGTGGCTGCTATTTTTTTATAGAAGTGAATTTCCATTAACTCACAGAAACTATACTACTATAAAAAATAGAAAGCCACATGGCCTAGCAGAACATGCCATTCAAAAATCCCCACCGGCAACTCAGCAGGAAGTTAATTTAAAGTTCTGACCAACAGATAAGCTTTGCAGAAGGCCATATAAGTGAGTAGATCAAAACATTACTAAATTCTATGATGTTTCACTGGAGGGTTTCCTAAGACACTTGAAAGCTTGGGGTTTTATTGTGCAGATTCCAAGGTATTCTAAGACAGTTTTCTGTCTGTTCTGAAGCATGGTTTTGCTCATTTCCATGGCTGATTTACAGCAGAGTGACTCCATTCATTAAGACACTGCAACCTCACTCCCCCTTCTTGTAAGAATAATTTTATGAAGTGTCCTGAAATGCTTTACTGTACCACTTTCTTCCAAACTGAATTGCGCAGCTGCAAGAGCTAACTAATACAAACAATGGTTTATAAATTAGGCTGTCAATTTGCAGCAAAACTCTAATACTCTAGCAGTCACTCCATAACACTAGGAAATATTGAAAATCTTACTCTTTCACTCCTAATTTGCCCTGCTTGTCTTCTCCAAAGCTAACATCCTTTTCCTAAGGAGGACCACTAATCGAATTTTAGAGGGGATGCTTTGTAAAACTAGGGGTTATGATTCCTCTGGAAATTGATTGGTCTGTCACAGCTTTTCAAATATGAAAGACAGTGTTTTTGCAGATTCATCTGCCAGTTCCCTTGACCGAAAGCTCAACAGCAATTGGGAGGCCCATTTACAGGTAGATGCTGGCTGCTGAGGACTAGTTCTCTAGGTTTTCTTTGGTTCTCCTAGTTCATTCAAAAAAGATCTTTTCCATCATTTAGGATGACTGAATTGGTAGCAGGAAAGGCCTGACAGGTGCTTAACTGGTTGTTGTCAGGTTTCCCAATTGAAACCACATCTGAAGATTTTGATGACCAAAGCTATCCCTTTGGTCAGCAAATGAAGGAAAAAACAGTATACTCCTGTACATCTCACCCATCTTGTTCCAACTGTCTATGCCCAGCCAAGCCTCCATCTGTAAACCTGGCATCATTGTGCCATTCTATTCACTCACTGCTCAGGCTTTTTATAAGGCAATTAAAAGATAATGTGGGCACATTTTAAAAACTCTTACAACCATCCTCCTGATGGGGCCTGTCATGCACCAGAGAGTACAGAGAGTGACCACCCTGAGCTTGCAGGTTGCAAGGCCTGGTGGACCCATGCTCTGCCAGAACATCTTGTCTTGGGCTTGGAGAGAGATGAGAAGCCTGGGACATGGCCTTATATTGGAGCAACCTGCCCCCTACACAAAGCCCTATGGTTGAACATCTTTGCTAGCCTTCTTGGTTTAAAAAGGATATGATTTATTATGATTGAATGGAGAAAAGTACAGGATTTGTTCAGCGACAACTCTTACCCAGCAAGTACAGGCTGTGATGACAGACTGCAGGGCAGAAGACCTCAAACAATTTGCAGAGAAGCTGTAGGCAAGAGAGGTAGATCATGTAGGGGACCCAGCAATGGAAGTTCAGCTCTTGGCGTGCTGGTCAGAGAAGCTGTGACCACAACCCAACCACAGTAGCAGTAAGGTCAGGGTTGCCCTAGGGCACCAGGACCATCCCCTCAGTATGCCTGGGGCAGCATCCTTGGGTGGGTAAATGGGGAAACCAGGACAGGACTGCAGTGGGGCTGTGGCCTGCAGGGCCCTGACAGCCAGTTCTGAAAAGGGATAGGTTTTGGTCAGTGGAAAAGCATTGCATATTCCAAACTGGAAATGGAGATGAGCCATCAAAATTCATGAGGTAAATTAATTTTAATATATATGAGAAAGGGAGTGACAATATGCAAACAGTCATGCTCTGCTTGATGAATTGCAGTCCACTCATATGCAGTGCTTGCAGTAATATCCATTTGCAGTGATATATTGTTTTCTTTATTATTTAATCTCATAGCTCTTAATTAGCACATTGAATTTTTTGGTTGTTTCAGGGCTTGTGGGGACATGACTAGAAATTGTGTGTAAAATCCCTCCCCATGTCACATAAGAAGCCTCAGTTCAGCAAGTTCAAAATTGAAATGCTCTCTGGCTTTACCTTGGATGAGTAGTTGATGCCACATCTTACTTTTTAAATGACTTTCATATAGGGAGACTTTTCATTTTTTCATGTCAAATTGGCAGTGTTCTGTCTCCCTGGCTGCAGAACAGGTTCCTCCTGACTTGTGTTGATGAGAGCCTCAAATGGCCTTTGAAGAAATACCTCAAGAGGTTTTTTACTGTTAGTATTTCTCAAAGAGGAAAAGATTGAAATATATCACAGGTAAGAGCATTTTAGACAGCAGTTTTGCCTCAAATCTTGCTTCTGAATTAAGTGAATGTTATAACCCCAAATTTCAGTTATGAATTGGGATTTTGAATTTCAGAGAATATGACAACCATTACATTGAAACAGATCTGCTAATATGTTGGATGGCTTGTCCTTTAATCAGCTCCACTGAGCACAGTGGTGTTTTCCAAGTTCTTCAATAATATTAAGATCACTTGTAAAATCAGATCAAAACAGATGAGATTATATTGACCAAAGGAGGTAGTTCATGATGTGATTAAAGAAAAAGGCAATGGATGTTCCAGGTGACATATTAGGATAGTTAAAATGTGTACAAAAGCATGGTAAAGAATATTAAAGATTATTAAAGTATTCAGAGAAATAAAAATATCAGAAAATATTATATTGCTAGGAAAATGTTCAGTATTATAAAAACCATGCAGTTTCAACAGTTAGATGGAGAGCAGTTGTAAAATGCAGAACTGCTGAGTAAGTTTCTTGGAAAACAATTATGAGAGCAGAGCTGAAAAACTGGGATCTCTTTTCCTCCAGCTGGGAAAATATGTTGAACCATAAAAGCTGCAGATCTGTTAGAATAAAGGTTAGCAGCAACCTGCTTCAGTTGAATAGCCTAAACTGTGAAGAATAGCTGGGAACACAGGAATTGCTTCAACAAAGATCTGGATTCTCTAAGGACTGAGAAAGTGCTAGCAGGATGAAGTGTGGCTGAGCAACACGATACTTCATTTTTAAGGCATACTTTCATAGCCCCACAGGAAAGGAAGGCTGTAAGCCTTGACTGAATTTTGAGGATAACATCTAATTCTTCAGTTTCCTTATGTGCAATTGGAAATGCTGATGCTAAGTGAACATGAAGAGCTCCTGGAGCAGGACTTTTTACAGGCTTCTGTGGTCATGAGTATTGAGCTGAGTATTGAGCAAGTGTGTGTTATCAGAACTCAAGGAGTTAAAAAGAACACTGAAACAGTACTTAATTAAATCAGGGAGAGAGGATGGAAATATTGCATCAGAGATGAACAGTTTTGTATCCCTTTTAGTACCTGACAATTTACAAACACACCATCCCTACTTTCAGCTACCTCACGGACTGGAGTACTTAATTCATTGTGTCTTGTGTATCATGTTAATGAGTAATTTGAGTTTCCAGTACTTCTAGTACTTGAGTTGCAGAAAGAATTGAAGCAGCAAGTTTGAGATCAACTATCTATAAGAAAAATGAGCTAGCTTAAATTCTGTGTCATATTATTAGTGGAGAAAAGCAATATAGATGTGACAAATAGATTTTTATATGCAGAGTTACTTTTACAGGTGCTAGAGCTTGTTCTGCAGACTGGAAATCTGATTCCCAAGTGAGGGAATGGAATCATGGCTTTGACAGACATGTAAAGTTTGGTCCACTTGACACACCTGAAGGAGGCCATCCAGAGAGATCTAGAGGCTTGAGAAGTGGGCCTACAAGAATCTTATACCATTTAACAAGACTGGGTAACCCATGGGCTGCAGGAGTTTTTTAAGTGGGAATATGGAAACAGAGTATGCATGGACTTGTCTTTTGGCTCATTCAGAGTCTCTGTCTCTCGCCTTTTCACTTGCTTTCATGTCCCTTGCCTAACTTGCCTCTTGATTATTTGCATTTAAGAGCTGAGGCAGCTTTGGGAATGACTGTGTGCTACCACACCACTGTCACTCCAGTTCAGCAACAAGGCCTGACTGAAAAGCATTGAGTCTGAGATGTTTCGGCTGACTCCTCCTGTCATCACCTGATGTGAGGAAGGCAAAGTTCCACTGCAAGTTCTAGGCCCTTGTCCCACAAAATACCAATCAGAGCTCCAGCTGCTGAAGAGGTAAGAGAGCAAAGGGGAAGACTAAAACCACCTTCTCTTTGTCCTTTGAGCTATGTGCTTGGCTACAGAGTCCATCTTGGAAGGGGGCAGTATCCCACTATTCTGGGTGTTTCACAGTCCCTATAGTGTTCCTGAGATTTAGCGATTTTGTACCCAGCAGTTATTTCTGATTATTTTGTTTCCCTGTTGCTGTTTATCTTGTATACTCTCACCTTTTCACTTATATCTACTCACATTCATTTCTTATTGGTGGAAAGGCTACAGTTAAACTTATAGGGGGAAGCAGCTCATTCCATAATGTTTCTTCTTATTGTGTCTTAAACCAGGACACAAGATCAAGTTCAAGGTGCTGCACCTGGGTCAGGACAATCCTGTGGGAGAATAGATAGTGAGAAATTAGAAATGGGCCCCCTAAAACAGGCTATAAATCATTAAAGGCAAAGGAGAACAGAATGCTGAAGTGCATTGACCAATCACAAGAGGGTAAAAGGGTGCACAGGTGTTATGCCTAAGGCAAAAGGGTATAAAAGGTTGTACTGGAGACTAATAAAATGCTGATGCTTAAAACCATTCATGGTGTCAGTCATGTGTCCTCCGTCACAATCCCTGATATCAACACAGGTTGAGGGGTGAACAGAGCAAGAGCAGCCCTGCCAAGATGAAAAGCTGGTCATGAGCACTCCCAGCCCAGAAAGCCAAACATGTCCTGGCTGCATCCAAAGCAGCGTGGGCAGCAGGGGAGGAAGGGGATTCTGCCTCTTTGCTCTGCTCTGCTGAGACCCCACCTGGAACCCTGCATCCAGCTCTGGGGTCCCAGCACAGGAAGGACATGGAACTGCTGGAGTAGGTTCAGAGGAGGACATCAAGATGATCAAAGGGATGGAGTACCTCTCTTACGGGGAAAAGGTGAGAGAATTGGAATTGCCCAACCTGGAAAAAAGAAGGCTTCAAGGTGATCTAATTGTTTCCTTCCAATACCTGAAGGGAACATACAGGAAAGATGGGGCAAATTATTTATGAATGTGTGTAGTGACATGAAGAGGGAGAATGTGTTCAAAAAAAAGTTTGAATAAAGACAGAAATATTACAATATTAGGCACAATGGAGTTTGTTGTTTTACTATAATTCTTTTAATTCCAGCTGTTCCACAGCTCTGTGAATGTTAATTTGATCTATTAGTCAAAAAAAAGGTTCATTGTGGTTTAGGAAAAGAAGGAGAACATTTTTCCAGTCAGTCTTCCAAATGCCAGTGGAAGGTAAAGGGAATTTGTTCTTTCTGAATTGGCTAATATGGGGTATTTACTATACAACCACATCACATTGCAGAGAAAGGTAGATAACATACAGCATTCACAGCTTGAAATAAGAACACACTTTCAGTGCTGAGGATCAGATGAAAGCATTGCAGCTGGTAATAAGAAAATGTGTTCTTATGTGCCTTAAAATATGTCTTTCAGCCTGGGTTCTTTATAAATGCATTGATTAAATCATGGGAATTTTAAAATTAAGTGAGATGCTTTAATTCACCTTTTATGTTTCTAAATATAAAAAAAGATGCATGAAGCTAAACCTTTTCATTTTCTTAATGTGCTAGAGATGCTTAAATGATAGGGAGGATTGGAAAAGGTTATTTTGACAACTTCAGTGGCAGTATCTACTTGATGAGATGTGGAAAGGAATTTATAAAAGGGCTCCTTATACCTTTATTAATCTTCTGCTACATGAACACTGCATCTCATGTTCATACACCAGACAGAAATGGATTTGTGACTTTGACTCTGGATTTGAAATTTAAAAATGTGCTTGTAAGCAAATAATCCTGATTTGTTGACTCCTGAGAACTTACTTAGGTAGCAATTTAAATTTAAGTAACATTTCTGCATTTTTTTTCTTATGATTTCTCATTATTCCAAATTCCTCATATTGTTAAGGATACCATCTTTCCAGCCTCATGTTGTGTAACTGTGGTTCCTTGAATTCCTTAATTGTTGTGGTTTTTTTTGGGAACCTAATATGCAAATTCACATCTTTTTCATTTCTGGAAAGGAAATTAGTAGTCAAATAACATATAACCATCTTGTTTCGTTCTACCTGGTGTGCAACCAACACAACCACAGGTGCTGACTTTGCCTATTTTAATTACTTCAAGAAAATAAGTAAACCCTGATCATTCAAATAGATGTGCAGTGTGTTGTCACAGAATTATATTCTCCACTGCAAGATTGCAGTCCAAGGATAGATAGGAGATCCATCAGTATTAGGAAGGATGATAAACAAACCAAACCCATGTTTTAGTGTTAGATCTTTGCTATTGTCTCTGAGCATGGACTGAACCTTGACAGCTTTTCTGTGACTCAAGAATAAATCTACCATTTTTGCCATTCCACACAGGGCTAGTGTTAGTGCGCATACCTTTTTTTCTCAGTCAGTTAATATGATCTTTAACAACTGGTGGATAAAATTTTGATTTCACCAAAAGAGTTGGGTTCTGTTCTTCCTGGAACAGCACTTACTGTATGGTTTAACATTTTTTGATTGAACACTTGTAAATGTCTGTGACCTATGAAACATCCAGCATCCTTCCTGGTTTTAGGTTATGGATCTTTTATGAGAAACATTAAAATTTACAAAAGTGAAGCAATATTCAGCGTCAAAGCTAGAAAAAGAGTGTACCTTTAGGGTTGTAGGAGCTGTTTTCAGGAGCTAAATCATGAGGTTTTTTTTTTCATTCTATTCCTGGACAATAAAATTTTTCCTTGTAATCATTCATTCTGCCTCTAGTGTCTGATTTTTTTTCCATAGTCAGGTCTATTAGTCATTCAAATTTGTTTCAAGTGTATCATCAATTAGCAGGTCACTGGCTTTTGTGGTATCCTTGACAACCTTGAATTCTCTGGTTGGGGATTTTGGAGATAGCTTAGGTTGACTGCAAGTCTGAAAAACCCAGACAATTTTAATCTCCAAAGATATGGATGAAAATAATTCAGATAACTAGAAATGCCTACTTGGATACCTGCCCTTTCTGTCTCTTCTTTCCCTCTGTGCATTTCTCCAAGGTGTTTGTTCATTCCTTATTTAAGCTTACTGTCACAAAGTATTGTGCAGATTTAAACAAGGTCATTCATTAAAATGTGGAAAAGGAGATGCAGTGAGAAGCAGTAGTGACAGCGGGTTCCTCTCCATGAAAATGTGTTCTTGGCAATGCTGTATTTATGTGAAGAATACATTTGAAGAGGTGAAATACTTCTAGACATCTTTCAGTTGCAAGGGCCGAACATTCCTGAGTGCTGAAGACTTGTGTGTGACATACTGCAATCAGACAATTATATTGTCTGATTGCAGTATGTTATCTCATAAAACAGAGAAATATCCTCACACTTCTTTTGTCTTAATAAGTCTTGTGTAGACCTTTGTCAGAGGTTAAGTCTTTTTGGTTGAAATTGATTTCTCAGTTAGCCAAGTAGAAAAGAAGGAATAGGAATAAAGAGAGCATAAATCATGTCTTGGAGGGAGGCAATTTGTTTGCCTGAGTTTAGATCGATTTAGCTGAATTCTTCATTTTTTTTCAGGTTCATATTGGGTGGAGTACAATAAAAGAAATATTTTTGTTTTCTGCTATAAAAAAATTTGACCAGCCTAGAGAAAACATCGTTTGTGCATGTTTGTGTTTCCACTGTTCCCTGCTATCTGCTTTTTCTATTTCCCAGCACTAAGTACAATGCTGACAAAGGTCAATCTCCTTGCTCTTTTTACAAAAAGGAGTGTTTTGTCCTGTTACATTGTATAGAGAAGCCCACACAAGATGCTTTGTGATTGTGAAGACATGGTTCTACATGTAAGGAATTCTTCAGATTAGGTTATATTGAAGCTCTGAGAAAGTGGTAGGGGAAAAATGCTTGTTACTATCTAGTTTTGTCCCTTCAACAGCAGAGCCTTGCAGAAAGGCAAGACTATTAAAGTTGGGAGGAGAACACAGAATCAAACCTTATTAACAAGGAGGATAGTCCTATTCTGGAACTAACCAGTGGGTTTACATGGCTAGATTTTAATTGTGAGGCAGGGGACTACAGGGGTAGCCTCTGTGCCAAACTTCTAGAAGCTTCACTCTTGTCAGATGGAGCTAGTTCCAGCCAGCTCCAAGAAAGATATTCCATTGGCCAAGACAGAGCCCACCTGTGAGAGGGACATCTCCAAGAGCAGTAGCATCTTCTGGGATAATCTACTGAAGAAGGTGAAAAACTGCTGTGCAAAACAGCCTGCAGAGAAGTGAGAGATGTGAGAAAAACAGACCTATAGATGCCAAGGCTGGTCAGGAAGGAGAGAGGACATGCTCCATGCACTGGAGATTCCCTGAAACCCTGGAGAACATGGTGAGACAGGATGTTCCCCCTTGACCTATGAAGGTCCAAAGTGGAGCAGATATCCACCTGCAACCCATGGAGGACCCCTTTCTGGAGCAAATGCTTACCTGAAGGAGGCAATGATTTTGTGGAGATCACACACTGAAGCAGGCTTCTGTCAGAATGGGTGGCCCTGTGGAGAGAGGAGCCCATGCTGGGGCAGTTTTACTGGCAGGG
Source organism: Cettia cetti (assembly GCA_013401135.1). Lineage (NCBI taxonomy): Eukaryota > Metazoa > Chordata > Aves > Passeriformes > Sylviidae > Cettia > Cettia cetti. The sequence continues at coordinate 18,074 of VZUI01085666.1, forward strand.
CCCCATGGGCACTCCATGCTGGAGCAGGGTGTTCCTGAGGGGTGAACCCTGTGGAAGGAACCCATGCTGGATCGGATCAGGAAGAACTACAGCCCCTGTAAGGACCAACACAGCAAAAGCTTGTGAAGGACTGTTTCCTATGGGAGGGATCATGCATTTCATCAGGAGAAGAGTGTGAGGGGTCCCACCTCCGAGAACAAAGAAGCATCAGAGACAACACGTGATTAATTGACTACAGCCACCATTCCCCACAGCCCTGCACCACTGTGGAAGGAGGAGAGAGAATCTGGAGGTGAAGTTTTTCTCAGGAAAAGGAAAGAGAGGGGAAGAGGATGTTTTAAGATTTGGGGTTTTTTTCCTGTTATTCCACTGATGTAATTTCCCTGAGTTAAATCTGTTTTGCATGTGACAGTGGGGATAAGGGTAATTGGTAAGGGATCCTTCCTGTCCTTAACTTGACCTCCTTTCCTTGTATTTTCTCTCCCCTATGCAGCTGAGGAGGAGAGGAGCTATAGAGCAAGTTTGGACAATTAGGACCTACCCAGGGCCAACACACTACACCTTCCCATACTATCATAGATGAGGGAAGATGATTTTTCTGATTGAAGTCTTAATTTATTTAAAAAAAATGTATAGGGGGAAGAACTAGGAACTGTAAAGTTTGTAATGTCTTAAGGTATGTCTGATTTCCTAGTCATTTCATAAATGAAGCAGTGATTTTTTTTTTTTTTTTCATTCTGCTGGAAACGTGATATAACTGAAACATTTGTTTTAAACACTGCCACTAAGGTCATTGTTGTCTCTGATGTGACCTATGTATTATCCAGTGAAAAGAAAATGCATTTTTTTTTTCTCCATCTTTCCTGCTCTTTCCAAGACACCATTTCTGTCCTTTAATAAATACCTAAATACTGACCTCTGGGTTCTGTTAGAGAAGTAGCTGGAGCAGCTACCTATGGTACTTGCACTGATTCTTCCAGGAGTGTTCCTGATGAGATGATGAGATTTTTCCTTGTCAGGCCTAGCTAGCTCTGCTAGCCCAGAGTTATCCCTGCTATCTTCTGACCCTGTGATGTCTAGCAGATGCAGAAACCCAGGAAGTATGAACAGTGAGATTTCTTGGGCCTTCACCCTTTGAGTTTGTTTGACTTTAAGATACTGGAAAGCCAACAGGCGTCAATGACTTGGAAAGGCTTCTTTCTGGTTCTTTTCATATGCAGAAATTGCAGCAGTGATTGAACAACTCTCTTGCTCCTTGCTGCACCCCTCTGCCCTCTAGGAGATCAGGGTTTGCTTGAATAAGCCCATGTGGAAGCGGCATCAAATTTTCCCTTTCTGCAGGGAAGCAAAAGCTCTGTACTTTATGCCTGTCTCCTGGCTGTAACTGTGTGAGATCAACAGTAGCAGCAGTAATAGAAAATGAAATAAGAAAACCTAATCTAACAGGGTTTAACTCTGCTTTTGGCGGCAGCTCTCTGCTTTAACTCTCTAGGCAGCAGCTCAGCATTGCTCCAGGGAAATAATTATCTGAATTTCATTGAGAGGAGGTCTAGAAAGAAAACTTGTGAATGAATGATTGCTTCCATTTCAGGATATGACAGCAATCTTTTGACTGGCTTCTGTGAAGACTCAAATTCTCCTTAATCCTGCAGGATATTAGACAGCAGAACATTCTTCAAATTTGACCCTTTTTCATAGCAGCTTTTCCTGTTTCTATAACTGTTCCTGCTGCATTGCCAAATTTTGCTTTGTACCCTCCATATTTGAAACATTCATCCATTTTGTCAGTTCTCAGAATCATATAAAAGCAAGAGTGTTTGACAATTCAAAGAGGTGAATAAAAAACCCATTTTCAACATATGGCAGTTTTTCCAAAGTGATATCTTTTAAAGACATCTTCTTGATGTTAATTCACTGATGATTTTGTAGAATACAACAGTGCTTCCAATAAAGGGAATTCCAATAAAGGATATTCTATATATTGCTATGTGAAACCTATGTTAATGCAATGAAGTAGTTATGAGCATCTGGATATTCTGCAGGTTGCAGCTTTTTGGTATCAGGTACCTAATGCCTGTCACAGGAAGGGAAAATGAAAGACTTTCTGAGAGGGAAAAAAAAAAAAAAAGCAGAAAGGCAACCAAAACACTCTCATTAAAATCCCAAACTAACAAAACTGGATACTTAAGTGTCTTCTGAAAGAAGTTAAATTAAATAAATGAGGAGGCCCAGAACTAAACACTATGCTTCTGTTCTATATAGCTGTACAAATACTGAAGTCCAGAAACTGAATACTGAATCCAGTCAGTGGTGGATATGCTCTGTTTCTATCATTCTGTAAGCAGGACTCAGGCAAACATCAACCAATACAGTGTGCAAGGTTGGGCCCTGTAGGATTGTGATCCTAACTGAAACACAAGCTAAGACCCAGTCAGCTGGAAAATCTCAGGACTGAGGGAAACTTCCAATTTGTTGTTTCCAATGTACACATTGGAATTTCAGTTCTTTCTGTGTGTTGCCTGACTTGATAAGAGTATTTATCTAGAAAAAAAGCAATTTTTGTTCTGTTCCAGCTTTCAGGGATAAATCTGTATTTTTAATTCATATAAAATATTGTGAGGGCTTCATTGTTGCTGCAATGATATATTTTATCAGTGTTTTCGGCTTTAAGCTGAATCAAGAATTGTGCCACATGATAAATAAATCATCATGCACTTTTCTCATGATTTTCATGTTTTATCAAAGGTTGAAAAATCAGACTGTTTCTACAATTCACTGAATTAACCTTTTACATACCACAACACGCTATATAGAGCAAAAAACTTTCCCCTTTCTTGAATGCATTTCTATAGTAACACCAAGTCTAAATTGTCCTCCTTACTGCTTTTGGTGATTCTGCAGTGTATTTCTAGCACTTGCTACTGGAGCTAATTTCACAAAACTCTCTATGCCCAAAGGATGGGAGACAAACCTTACAACAGACTGTGGCAGCAAGTGCTAGATGCACAAGGGTTATTAAAGTACATTATAACTGATGCACAGCAAACTGTATAACATATTGATTTTCTGGCCAAGAAAACTCATTTAAGAGGTGCGAGTAAGAAACAGGTGAATTAAGCACAAACCTGTTCTTATTCAGAATGCATTGGGCAAAACTGATTCTGACATCAGCATCTTTCTCTCACAGACTTTCAGAAATGGTTTGTCTTGGGGAAGGAACTGAAAGACATAATATAACTGGCTTCAAAAATATATGAGATTGAATGGCACACAGAAACTCCCTACTGCTTTACGCCCATTTCTTCAAAAACATCTTGGCAAAACCAACCAACCAAATTCCCCCCCAACCTCAAAAAATCAACCAAACAAAAAACCCCATAAACTTATGCCTGGTACCAAATAATTTGCAGTAATAACTTCTCTTATGATAAATACATTTTACAGTATAATTTCCAACGATTAAACTAGTTTTCTGCATAATACAAAAAACAGGTGTTTCCATCTTTGTAGTATATATGAGCTAAAATGGTCCTTCATTTGAATAGCCAGGATAAAAAACTGCCAACTGTTCCCAATGGAACCAATGAACTTTGCCTAAATAAATGTATTTACTATTCACCTATTAATAAAATGTGTATTTCTAGTTATGAATATACAAATTTTAAAAAAATTTATAGGTATTTTCTAATTCATATCCCTGGGGAGGCTGCAAAAAATATTCCTCAACAAACCACCAATAACTATTTTTAATACTTATTGTAAGTGATCCTCATATGAGGATGATGTTACCACTTCCTACCTTACAATTAAAAGTAAGAATAAATTGTTTTATCTGTAGCTCATAAATATTGATCTCTTACTGATCTCAATTCTTTATGTGTTAGCTACACCAGTTTCCTTCTTCTTCCTGTTTTCAGCACTGATGTACTCCTTTTCTTCCTCTCTGATACCAAAATAACACTATTACTTTTTGGGCAGATGCCCCAAATCTTATTTTATACTCCCTTAAATTTCTTCTTTCCTCTTTGTTGCTGGCTGACTAAGAAAGGATGTGAATGGCCTGAGGTAACCAAGCTGATTAGCCAACAGACATATTAAACAGAATTGCACTGGTATTAAAATCATACTCTTCTCTGCTTCAATGTATAAATTAGGGTCTTCTTAGGGTGTGAATTTATAGAAATTTCATACCTTTCAGACTAAAACATCTATCAGATTTTCTTAAAAGATTTGAACAAGATATTCAAAACTTTTTGAGGATAAGTGCAGTTAATTACAATCAATATGGTGGCTATGGAAGCTTTTGGAAGGAAAGGTACAAATCTTTAATGTACTATGTGAAAAAAGTATTGATCAGTAGATTGTGATGTATGTCATATAGCTGTAGTCTAGATTAGTTGATGAACCTGTTTTGTCTTTGGGAATCTTTTTGATGCAGTCTAAATCCAAGTTGTTAACATCTGAGTTTGGTGACTGGAATCTAGACTTTACTGTTATTTTCTTCCAAATAAAAATATTGTAGCTTATTCTAGCTTTGTAAAATGACTGTATATGTTACTTCACTTATGTTTTTCTGACTCTCAGTTTTAGTATTGTCTAGGTATTACTTCCTTTCTAAAAAGTCATCAGTACAAAATTTTATTTAACTCTGGTGATCTTAGTGCAAACCATTATTTTTATAGTTGTTGATCTAACAATAAGGTACAAATAATATAATTCAAATATTAATAGATCTGTGCAATTCCTTTAAAAACTTTATGGCTCTTTCAGTCAATAGAAAACCCAATGCAGAGACTGGCAGTGCAAAACTACAGAAAACAAAACCAAGGCCTGAAATCTCTACATTGGTAGTCTACCAATTAAAACAGAATGCATTGCTCCATGAGAAAAAATTGTGCAGTCTTAGATTTCCTTCCTGACTCACAAGAAACTGATCACTCTCTAAGTGTAGTGAGAAATAGAGTCTGTGTAGGAATCCTTAAAACTGAGATAAGCAGAAAATCCCAACTGTTTTTATCTCTAGAAGCCTTTCCTTCAAAGTGAGTGACTTTTTTTTTTTTTTTTTGCTTAAGAATTTCTATTTTGTTGTGCATCTAACCAAGTTACAAATAATTATAAATGCCAGTAATTTAGAATTGAGTTTGTCAAGTGTAAGTCTATGGTAGTTTTCCATGAATGCCTAATATTTTGTTTGCCATTCACTTTTTTCATGTCAGATTTTACCACAGCAAAGAAGATGAAGTAAAATGCTCAGTAATTCCTTTGAAATAGTAAGTGCTTGTATAACTTTAACCTGTTTCTCTTATCTGAAGCGAAAAGTGGAATATAAAAACAGGTTTTGTTTAAGCATCTTGAAGAAGTAGCACAGGTCATGGGTACAAATTAGTGAAAATCTGAATGCATGTTTTGTAGTTTCATCTTCCACTGGAAATCACATTGTGCTCTAAAACAGTTTAGCTTTAAGTGTTTATTTTCTGCTGGACTAGAGTTCAGCGATCTCTCAATCTTTGTTATAGAACAGGCTCTGAAGTCTTTATCTCCACAAATGAACTAGTGTCTTCAGTACTATTTCAGTTGGTCTTTGCCTTTTTTTCCCCAAGAAAATATTTCACCTTGGTAGCAGCAAAACATATGATTCATACAGGAAATGATTGAAGCATTCATGTTTATTTTGAATTGTTTACTCTTCCCCTCTTTCACATTTTGTGTGTGTATCTTTTTTTCCCTGGGAAATAGTGTTCTAAGAAATTAATCTACCTTTCAGAAAAGCATCTGCTTCTTCTCAAATTCTGCAATTCAGCAAATGCATAAAAAATGCAGTAAAGTAAATTACCTGCCTCTATGCAAAACAGAATAAGGAAAGAATTTGGACAAGAGTCCATGAGGGTTTCTGTGATAATGCCTTCTTACAGGTTTTTTAAGTGACTATTGAATCCAATAATTTGAGTCAGCAAAATTCATAGGAGTTGGTTAAAAAATTTGGACAAACACTGTTTTTATTTTGTTCAAGATGCTATGTCCTGTAGTCCTGAGTTTCATGCCTGGGATGTTTTGATCTTGGAAGGGTTCTTTCCCAGGTGTTCTTCTGGTAAACAAAAGAACGATGTTTTGTAAATTTAAGGATGTTTACATTCTTTCTTATAGAAGGGACCTTCTTCTGATGTCCCTCTGGGATGACCAATTGATTGAAAAGTTTACCTTTGTGTTACCAATCAAATTGGCCTCTGACATTCTGTATAAAGAGGAGCTCATCCCACAATAAAAGGAGAACCCACTGACCCCTTTCTAAAGGAGCCTGCGTCTCTTCTGTTTGTGTCTGTTGCAACAATGTCCAGCAGTATATTCATATGACTTTTTATTAAGAATCTGAGGAAATATTCCTAAGTTGAAAAATAAAAGTTTTAATTCTCTGAAAGAAAGATATTGTTAAAGAAATTTGTTTTCTTGAGTTATAGAGCTGATCTCAGAATCTGACAGAGTACCCTATTCAAGGACAAGGATGATGGCATAAGAGGATGGCATAAACTACCAGCGTCAAACTGCACACTGACTTTCTCCACATAGGAAACGAGTACCTTGAATATTTTAATTTTCTTATCATATTTTTCTACTCTGGTTATACCCACAATATTATCTCAGACAGCCCCCACTCCCTGTACCCAAGGTGTTAAATATCTAAATAGAGCAAAGGAAACACATATTTATTTGATAAACAATCCAGCTACAACAGCTACCCCCAGCAATTGTGAAATATTTGTTTGGCTGCTCTCTGTCCTGGCTCAAGGGCAGTCTAGCTCTTCTATGATTTGCCTAAGAAGCCCATCCAACCTTATGGCAATAGAAGCAATAGATTTCTCTAAAATGGTATTACAGCTGGTGACTAGATTAATTTCCCCAAACTTTTAACCCTTACTGTGTTGTTGGGGTCTAATATGCAAAGGTCAGTCCTGAAGAAGTATACATTTCACTGAGTTAAGGCTGTATCTGGAATATATGCTGATGCATATTAAAACTTAATTTCTGTGACAATTCAGTCCCAGCAAAAAATAGCATGTAACAACTGACAGTGTCCTCTCTTCTTGCCTACTAGTGACTGTATGTCAAGATAATGAAGCATGCAGTGTGTGTAGAGAACAGAATAAGCATTACTGGGAAGCTGTTACAAATGTGTAATATAACGGTTCTGCTCTAAAATCCTTAATGCATTGCCCTCACCATGCCAGTCTGCTCTTCTGGCTGTGCTTGAAAAATTTCAGCTTGTGGTGCATTATGGATGATGTGTAAATGCATATCTGTCAAGTTGCTGAGTAAGTACTGACGGTGGAAGGATTGGAAGGAAGGCTTGCTTGTAACAAACACGAAGCTAAAAAGTTGAGCCTTTAAGTTTTTTAATTAACTTCCCGATCGTTCGTATTATTCGTATTAGTGTTCATGATTCCTAGGAAATTCACCGTGTTTCAGAGGTTTTTACTCTTAATCTCATCATGTGAGAGACTCTACTCAGAACCGTCAGAGAGTGTCCTCATGCCATGCAAGTGTACTGATCATAGATGTACCTGCAGTCAGCTCAAAATAAAAAAGTGCTACTATGGAGCTAATTTACCTTGGAGAAAGGCAGGGCTTGGAAGATAAGGTACAGCCCTGACCTGACACTGCATGTGCTTTAGAGGGCCTGGGTCAGCATTTCCATCAGCACAGTGTTGCACTGCTCCACAGGAGCACAACTTTGGAATACTGCATGCCTTTTTTCTGCCATACAAGATAGACCTGCTCCAAGTTATAGCTCATCCTGGAAAACCAGCCACAGAGTAGGCTGGCTGCAGCCCTTTGTTAGTAAGCCACTGATAATTTCCTAAGCAGAGAATGCTGCTGCATGCTTAACAATTTTTTTCCTCACAGCCATTGGAGGGAAAGGGATACATTTACATAAGTTGAATATATGATATATTTAATGAGAAAAAAAGTAAGAATTATCAGCACTCATTGTTCAAGAATGTACACCAAATGTCAGGGGGAAATGAATTTAAAACTCAACATTTTGTATTCTAGAAATGTCACTCTACCTTCAGTCCATTTTGAAAGGCTGAAATACTGCTGAAGACACTGAAGTTGTTACTGACTGAAAAATGATGAAAGGGTAGAAACTAGTGTTTCATGTTTCCCAGAGGTAGAAAAACATCTACTTTTTGTAAAATAAATGCTATTAAGGGTTTAACACAAGCATTGTTCCATATTAGTGGCAATCTATAGCCAAATGTGATGATTTTTAGGTGACAGATATGGGAAGAAACACTAGAATTATTCTAGAGTTACACAGAATTCCATCTGCTGCCTTGTCTGCTGAGACTTTTTTGTTAAATACTTCCAACTATAATGGAAACATGAAAGTGTTAATCCTAACACCCAGTCTTGGAAAAGTATAGAGTGTCTTGGGTTTGTACTTCTGGCACATTATGCTTTGAGGTTAGTTAGAAGTGGGGAGACCTGCTTCTCTCTTTTAAGGATAATTTCTGTTCAACTGTACTGCATTTGTGTTCACCTGATTTGGCTTTGTTCCTATTTAAATGGTAATGGTTGCAGAACCTTGTGAAATTAGTCTGATTTTACTGTCTATGTTGAATGAATGTAGTGATAAATGATTTGTGTAAACAGTTAAAGGAGTATCCTAGGTGTTCTACACTTTTTAAACCTGGTTTAATTACTTATGAATAGAATTTTAGAAGAGTATGAGACTTTGGAATTCTCAGCTTTATGGAGAACAACATGACTGATGAGAAAATTATTATTTATATACTTATTTATTTAATCTATCAATTTTTTTTCTTCTTGCTGGCAAAAGGCATTCATGAGAATAGTTCTGATCTTTTGCAAGTATAGAGTATATGTCCTAGACAAGGACCTGTCTTGAATATCCATTTTTAGAAAAATTCAACAATCTTAGAGCAGCTCTCTTGAGGAAGATTGCTCAATGAAGAAGATGCTTGAAGAGTGGGCTTAGAGTGTAAGACTTACTGATTCAGTGCAATTCTGCAGGGTTAAAAAGTAGTTTATCTCACAAGGGATCTGATAAAATTTCTCAACTTGACTACTTGCAGTCTCTGTTTGAGATCACTGTTTCTTGAAATACTGTCCTTTTTTTCTTGATCTGACTTTGTTCTCTCATACAAGAAACCATTAACTATATTCGTATCTCTCCAGCAGAGTTAGATCCATTGGAAATAAGCCAGTACAGATATATTTTCCTCTAGCATTCATTTCACAGTGTTCCAGAAGGCTGCATAATTTGTCCACTTCTTCAGGTGTACTGTAGAAAATCTGTTTCATCTGTCCTTGGATAGTCACAGCTGGTAGATTATCACCTGAAGGGTTCGGAGCAGCTTGGTGAGGTTTCTCATTGAAGATCAGCGGCTTAACCTTTTTCATTCTGAGTCAAGTGAAGGAACATCTTGTCATGTAAAGGAAATAGAGGTATTGGTCCACACCACATTTTATTTCCAGATTTTGACAGTTAAATTTCACTTTTTCCTTTGAACCACAAAAGCTTAATCAACTAATTTATTGAAGTGTAATCACAAGGAAAAAACTTAAACAATACAACCTTGAAATAGGAGCAATGACTTTTTTCCACTACTGAATTCAAATCTGAAAGGTAGGTGATTTATGTGAGGAAAAATATGGTTCTTATAAAATGTGAGAGAAGTGCTGTAAAAACTCAGGCTGTGGGGGGAATCTATTGTTACTTGCTGCAGTCAAGGGCAAATGTCTATGGACTGTGGTAAGGTTGTGAAGTCCTCTAGTTATAAGAGGTTATAAGTTATATAACCTCTATATCTAGTTATAAGGTTATAAGTCCTTTCTAGTATTCTGTTACCAGAACAGCTACTGTCTTTCCACTTTATTTTCTACCACATAACAGGACAACTAAGTCCCTATAAGGCAAATGATAAACATTGATATAAATTTATCTATTTCAGTAGAGCTGGACCAATTTGTACTCTCTGGAGGAATGACCTTTGGTACATGAATACATTGCATCTTGCAAAATTTTATCACTGGCATTTTGGTTCCTGTAACAAATGAGCATCTTGGAGCTGACCTTTTTCATGAAGCAAAATTCCAAGTATCACCATCAGAATATCTTATTCTTTTTCTAAAACAATGCATAGGCCAGCAAAACAAACAAGGAAGTTAATAAATGTTTAAAACTAAAAAGGAAGAAAAAAAATAAATTTCATATGACAAAACTGCTTAAAATGAAACAAAAGTTTACAAATATCTTCTATGTACATGCAGGTATTTTCATTGAAAGCATCTTCTCCCTTACTTCTGTTCTTTAGGAAATCATAGTACATTTTCTGTATTCACACAAGAACAGTGGATGTACTCTTTGATTACCAATCTAAATCTCTTCAGTTTTTCACTGTACAAAAAAATATATTGTTTATATTTATTTGTGGTTTTTATATATAACTTCTCACTTGCTATATATAGGAATCTAGACAAACTAGAATGCTCTCTGAACTACTTTTTCCTAAAGACGTACCATAAACTGGACATAGTTTCTAGTAGGTATTAGAAGTAGATGCTAGTAAGCTTCAGATTCTGTATTTTAGGTATGTGGAGTTTAAGAACACTTGTGTCTTTGAAAGGAATATTTCAATGGATCCTTGTTTCAAGGTTCTTGTTTTATCATCCCTTTTTCACAAATCATTATGTACAAAATCCAGTTAGTTTCAGTGGGGTGAACACTGTGAGTGAGAGTGTGGTTTCACAGAACATGATTTTATGCATATGAAACAATGGCTATGAACTTCCTGTGCACCAATGAATAGCACAAGCTGTTACCTCAGATTCTTTGGAAGTATTGAAGTGGATCAGATCCTTTTCTTCCAGTATCTTTCACTGTTCAACCTGTTTCCTGCTCATACTTTTTGCCAGGAAAAAATCCTTTTTGTAGAATCATTAAATCATTAAGGTAGGAAGAGACCTCTAGGATCAGCTGACCAACAATTGATGCAGAACCACCATATGGAAGTGATTGATTCTGAGGTCAAAAAATGGATTGTTAGGTATTGTTCATCCAATGAAAAATGTAAAAAATTCTAGACAATCTCAACATTGTTACCATAAAGTAACAATGGACCAAGAGTTAAGCTGGCATGATCAGGCATCAATAAACTCAGTTCAGCAGAGCATACTTTTGGCTTTGCACAGGTAACACACATGAAATTTCTTCAGAATTAAATGTGTCTTCTTTTGGATCTGGATACCCATCAAATCAATCAGCATGCATGTTTTAAAATTCTGAGACATTCATTCAAAGAGACAATTGTACATGTTGACCTGATGATAAGCAGCATTTATGTTTCTAGTCCCGACTCCTATATAAGTCAATCTGATCTCAAAACTTGTTAAGACTTTTTGATTCTTTGGAACAGAAAAAAAATAAACGTGTCATTTTGCAAGCCAGTAACAGTTGTTACTTGATTCAACAGTGAGATTTCACTCTGGATCAACTTATGCCCAGTTATGGCTCTGTTCTAGTTTTAAGTTCTCTCAACCGGGCAGAAACACTAAACAATGTAGTGGTTTCATGTTCACTGAATTCTGTTTACCAAATCTAGTGTAGTCTGAGTGTCCTTTTAATTTGAGATAGAATTAGGAGAAAAAAACAAAACAGGCCTTACTTAAAAGTAAAAAGATTTTATTAACACACACATTAAAAGAAGAAAAATAAAAGAAAAATAAAAGTTCAAAACACTCTCCCTTCCCCCACTAATGTTCACTCTCTACAAACAGCATAGAGAAATACAGCCTGTGATTTTCAGTTAGCTTCCCCATTTAAACATAATCTTTCATCACTTTGGGAGAGGAGTCATTCTTAGAGTCATGGACCCCACTGATGACCTAGAACCGTTCTCTTGTGGGTTTTAGTTGTCACAAAAACAGCTGCCCGAGGAAACCTGCTTCCGTGACCCCTCCCATCAGCAGTTTCCCAAGCTGTTTAAGGGTCATGGGCCTTTGACTCCTGACTTATTGGGGTGTCGCCTTTTAAAGATGAATAACTCCAAAGACAAAGGATTCTTCCTCTCAAAGGAACAGAGGTATCTTCTCACTTCCTCACTGGAGCAGTGGGCTTCTCATCTCTATCTGTGTTCAAGCATCTCACGAGATCAATATCACTATCACTTAGTCCATCACAAACATCTTTACTCAGATCTACACACAAATCAACAGTTATCTCCCCAAATGCATGTCTTTCCCATGATTTGAAGGGAAAATCTCCATACAGAATACATTTCCATGGCTCAATAAGAAGTCCAGCCAGCAGACAACTCCACCATCCTTCTTTTAATTAGTCTTTCACTTGCTCCACTGACTTCATGCTGGGTTTTCTCTATGTGCACTCTGTGTCCATTCTTTCTCTCAGAGAGGGATCAGTGCTGTGAGGAGAGTTAATCATCTTGCCCAGAGCCTGCAGTGGTCATAGATCTCTGCCGGGGGACAGGGACAGCCTCTCAGGCTGAGGATCCCAAAGCAGCCAGGCTCTTTCCTTCACTCGGCTGTGGCACCGAGCTGCAGCCTCCCCTCTTTCCCTGCCCTCTTTTCGCCGATGGAGCCTGACCAGGCCTTGGGCCGGCTCCCTGCCCCAGGAGTGGGGGAAGTGGCAGGGCCTGGCCGGCCTGGGCCGCCCCAACAGAACAGCCTGGATTGATGTTACCTGTTCCAATGGCTGTAAGGAAAAGGACTTCCCAGCCTTCCTGGCTGATTTAACCCTGGGTGTGTCCAGAGGCACATATAACTTTTTAATTGGTCAACCAAGCTGTCAGCATCTGCTGTAACTTCCTTAGAGAGAAAAAAACCCCTCAGGCCTGTGCTAAACGACCACAGACTCTTTGAATACAAAACCGCATTTTCAAACATGGTCATGCATTTTCAGTGGTCATTCAAACACATGACTGACATTTTCAGTGCAGAACAAGGTGATTCCTTTTATATCTTACAAAAGAGAAAGTAAAAGATGTTAAACAAGTTGCTGGTGCTCTTCCTACACATCCCTTCTGGCAATGTGTGGGTATTAGTTTATCAGCGAGTATCTCATGGGCTACAAAGGCGAGCTCATTGTCCCTGCTTCTCTCTGACTGACCTGGTTGCAAGATGGAGTAAAAGTGTGAACAACTGAAATCCATCTGATACGCTGAGACACACAGGCAAATTTGGCAAAGAAGATAAAATCTGTATTTGAGCCTGTACATCACAAACTGCTATTACATTTATTGAAAAACACAAAATATATGATTTCACCAATTTAGTTCACTTTATTAGTTAAGGTGGAAGATTCATGTTTTGCTGTGTCTTGAAATACAAGAGGTTAATATTCAGGACAGGACTGAGACACAACAACTCTATGCATTACTATGCAGCTAGAACAAGGACTCCAAAAACAAGCCATGAGTGATTAAGTGGGATTCTGAATCAAGAAGACAGACTTTATTTAAAAATTCTGTTGTCTGCTAAAACTACAAAAACACCTGTACAGAAAAGGACCTCTATTACCCACTCTCCTGTCATCTCTCTAATAATCTATATCATAAGATCTGAGCACTTCATTAAATTTGGAAGTTTTATCATGGAAAAAGAAAAAAAAAATAATCCATAGCTTTTCAAGCTTTGGCAAATTAATTCATTTCTGGAGAGCCTGTGTATTTTCTCAGTTTAATTTTATGGATTATGTGTATTGTAAGGGCAAGCAGTCACTTGCCAACATACAAATAAATAAGGATGTAGTTCTTTCCTTTTCTTTACTGGATTCCATATTTATAGTGCATTGTATTGCACAGAGCAAACCAACTACTTCAGCTGGGCAGATCTGAAGAGACTGGCTGGGAATTGAGAGAAATGCTCTCCACATCCCCAGGCATCCCTGGTCCTATCACTGGGCCCATGCAAAGAGGAGAGGTGTTGAACTTTTCATTTAAATTTTCACAGCCTGTATGCTCTGGGATCAAGATGACAAAAAAATGTCTATAAGCAGCCTACTTCATGTTCTGTCTGTGTAGGAGTAGTCTGTGCTGTTGTACTTTGCCTGTTTTTTAAGGGAAAGGTCCATAAATCAGTGCAATGGGCTGCATCAGTCCTGAGTACAAATCAGTGATCACAGAACCATGGAATTTTTTTGATCAGAGAAGACCTGTAAGATCAGCAAGTTCAACTGTATGTACAACGTTGATTGGTTGTACCATAAGAGTAATTTTTGTCTGAGGGACAGTGAAAAACCACTTTTGGACCAGGGAGGTTTCAGGACTGTTTATAATCTCATTTTGATGCCTTTCTGGTTTTGCTCAGTATCACAGGGATGCTAATTATGCAGATGTAAAGGAAATATAACCCTGGAGTAGGCTTTAGCACTCTTTTCTCTGTTTTTCCTCTGCAATACTAGCTCCTTCAGAGGCAAGGATAAGTTCTCTCCAGATAAATTTGATATTTCTGAAATCTGGTGATTGAATTCGTGCAAGAGAATTATATATGCTGAAGCAATATACTTTCGCTATTCTTAAAAGGGTTTTTGTGACAATTTTCCTTCCTTGGAGTTCCAGCTCATTTTTAATAGAACTTCATTGCATGATAATTTATTTGCTGATGTTTGGTTCTTCTGTTCTATCATGTCTTTATTTAGAATTTTAAAACATGCATGCTGATTGACTTGATGGGTATCCAGCCCAAAAGAAGACACATTTAATTCTGAAGAAATTTCATGTCTGATACCCGTGCAAAGCCAAGAATATGCTCTGCTGAACTGAGTTTATTGATGCCTGATTATGCCAGCTTAACTCCGCCAGTCTCCTGAGCAGTTTAATCATTAGGAGAGCATGTCTAAATCTTCTGGTCACTCAGAGTTTGTGAACATTTCCTTGATATTTCAGGATCTTTTGGTGTAAGAATAACTATGGCCACAAGTAGCAGAATCAGACTCTGGGATTTCTTGATATTCCTATTTTGTGTGGAATGTGATTAAATAATGAGTAAGACCTCTGACAATGGTTGCATTAGGTCCCTTCTAGTCTCAGTGTATAATATCTCATTGTCTGAGTTTACATAACTCTGGTGTGAAGGTGAAACAGAATCCAAGTTTCTTCCTCAGCAAAGAGACTGTTCGTTAATGATCATAATTTCAGAATTATTATAAGAAAATTCATCTAAATCTAAATAGCTACTGTGAGTGTAGACTCTTCAATAGTTACAGCACCACTGATTTCTAATTGTTGGGAATTGTACAGTTCTCTGTAATTTTAAAGACAACATACTAACTCTGGTTTCAACTCTCCATTATTGGGGAAAAATATGTATCTTAATGCAAACTGGGAGTACAGAAAGGGGTTCTTTATAATTCCTCTGTTATTTCCCTAGTCTTTTACTTATTAGCAACAAACACTGAACATGAGGATCTTCAACGTATGTAAGTGATCACTCCTGGGTCCTTGAACAGGAGCTAGATTCAAGGTCGAAGGCTTTAAGGAGGACAAGGGTGCATCCTGCCTCATTTTGAGATAACGTGGCAATAGATCAGCTACAAGCAGTTTTAAATTGGTTCATCTTCTCTTTAAAATGGAGATCAACTTTAACAAAGAAAAGGAAAAGCCATAAGTCAGTGACAGTAAATAGGGATTTTATTTGTTTGTTTGTTTGTTTGTTTTCTGTGTGAGGCGTTGAGGTTATTCCTGGTTATCAGATAACCTCCTTTGCATTTCAGCAGGAAACAAAATGTAATGCCAAGGAACAGCAAAAACAACAACAACAACATCAAGCCCTAAGTGTACTTACTGATTTAATTCCATTTAACATAAACATTATTTTGAAATTTATGTATCAACATTCTTTAATTGCTCATACCTGAATAAAGTGGTGAATGAACCATGGCCAGTCTTGTAGATAGGAAGTGGAAAGGGAAGAAAAAGGGAAGGGGAAGGGGAGAGACTGTGGTAACAGGAAAAATGAACTTACTGCAATGTCATCTCTAAGAATACCCTTCCTCTGCTGTGACTTGCATGGAGTAAGCTGTGACAAAGATACCTTACTTACTTCAGGTACTTTCATTTTCTCTAACATCAAGAAACATCAAATTTAAATGTGATCACATTTGGCAGCAATGAAATTGAAGGACAAGCTTCTGTCAGGTAAAAGGAGGACGTTCAGAGTGATATGGGTAAGTCCAAAACCAGCTGTTCAATATCTATATGTCAGTGATAGTCAGCCATGATCTGAATTAACTTTCTTGTCTGGCTTTCTGCCTTTTCTGCTAGGTGGTACACTGGGATGCTGGCACTTGGGATAAGGGCTAATTTCCCCGAGTGTCTGAGCACATCACAGATGTTCTCGTGGTGTGCTGGATTTGAGCAGAACTCCTATGAAACTAATACTACGTTATTTACACTCTTTCCTTTGTCTTTTGTAATGGTGATCTCAAGTGGTTTCTGTTTTTCTTACAGAAGCATAAAAAAGTGGTCTTGTGATCTTTTTGGAGATTTTGTTTTGGTTTTTTTTTCCTTTGTGGTAAAAATGTACATTTTGCTGTCATGCTGCTTCACAGTATTTTTGGTGCCTTAGTGTTTGTGACCCTATGAAACCTCCCTTTGCAATTCCAGAGCACTCCTTTTTACTTTGCAGTCCTTATTCCACACACCCACAGGACCCTTGACAGTGTTTTCATCCTGTTGCTCAGCTCCTCTCTTCCCTGAGCATTGCCTCTCTGAACCTTGCTGTCTCTTGCTTTTTGTGGATAGTGATTGCCACTGATGGCAATCATCCTACTCTTTTCATGCTACTAAATCATCCTACGCTTTCCCTACCTTTATATCTTTTTTCTTTCAAGACTGTGGTTCATAATTGTACACTAAATTTCCTTTACCCTTTGCCTCATAGCTTTTAGTCTATAAGTTCATATTAGAAAATATAGTGCTTAGTAGATAGGAAATGGATCATGTCAGTTTCCAGTAAATATTATCTAACAGTTAGATGCCTACATTACTACCTGTAAGGTAGACAATATTTAATAATGCTAATATCAACATTAATAATGCAGAAATATTATTATTAATAAATATATTAATATAATTAGTAATTATTAATAATGCTAGTATCATGAAAAGAAACTACCAGTAGGGGTGTTGTGTTAGTCTGAATGAAAACTGTAATTGTACTAGCAAGGAATTACCAGAAGTTAATTTTCATTTTTTTCCTCATTCTCACTACCTCCTTTACAGGAGAGGAGAATGCTTTTCAGAGGATCTCACTGCTGGTTTCTAGGCAGCAGGCCACTGTGAAGAACTCCTGCTTTTCCCCTTCCCCTTCCCTTCCTTTCCCTTCCTTTCCCTTCCTTTCCCTTCCTTTCCCTTCCTTTCCCTTCCTTTCCCTTCCCTTCCCT
>VZUI01085684.1:0-20155 GCA_013401135.1 Cettia cetti
GGTGTGAAAAAAAGGCACTTTTAAAGTGCTTATATAAGTGTTGAACAAAATACTGTGTCCAAATTTCCCTGGAGCAAAAAGCTGGAGTGGCTGTAGCCCACAAACATTTTTTGATATGAGATTACCTGCAAATTTACAATCTAAGGTAAATACACTCTGTAGGATTTTCTTATTTTCTTTGTCTGACTGGTGTTATGGGATTTTGAGTACTTTATATTTTGAAAAACAAAGACCACAAAGAAAACACAACATCTCTCAATTCATTACTTTTTTTTTTTCCTTTAGAAGAAAATCTTTAACTGGACAACTAGAGAGTTTACTATTAAATGTTGTCCAAGCACTGTCCTTCCTATGTTAATAATTTCAACTACTGGCAAAATAGAAGACATTTTTTAAGTCAGTCCTCATTTCTCTCATCTTTCCTGCTGGTGTTTTCATACAAATAAGTACTTTCAAATAGCAAGGAAGAGAAAGAAAGTAAGATTGTTTTCTTTATAATAATTACTATTACAGGTAGCCAGAAGAATGCAATATTGCTCTTTGCCACTTTGGGAATACACCTTTTATGTGGTTTTTGAAAGTGCTGAAATGCTTTTGAGACAATATGAACAACACTTAAATCGAAACAGCAACATTACATCAATCTGAAATGTCTTACATTAAGAACTTCGTGAATGTTGTGTATATAATGTATTTGAAAGAGCACTTTGGAAATAGTTTGTACATTTATTTCCTAATTTATACATGATTTTTGGTGTTACTATTTCTAATTGTTAATAACAAAACGTTTATTTAATGTGTCGTCCATTTTTATGTATTAATGTGGAAACAAAGTGATGCCAGCATTTTGACTTCTTCCATGAATTGTATCATTTTCTGTTTTGTAATACAGAATGCTTGAAAATGGTTTAGTTTAAATATTATCTGAAAGTGGATTTGGTGGTACTTTTCTTGTGGCAGATGGAATGGATAGCACAGGATTCCCTTTCCTTGGGGGTACCGGTGGGTGAGAGCTGGACATGCCCCAGCCCAGATCCCCCGGCTTGGGCAGCAAGGGAGGGAGAATTCTGCCCCTCGGGGAATGGATCTGGAGGTTCATCACAGGGATGGAGCAGCTCTGCTATCAGGAAAGGCTGGGAGAATCGGGATTGTTCAGCCTGGTCAGGGAAACTTTGGGATACCTTAATTGCAGCCTTCCAGTGCTTGAAGGGAGCTGTAAGAAAGAGGGAAAGAGACTATTTACAAAGGCCCGGAGTGACAAGACAAGGGGAACGGCTTCAAACTGGCAGAGGGCAGGGTTAGATGGGCGTTAGGAGGATGCTCGGTACTGTGAGGGTCGGGAAGCCCTGGCAGAGGTCCTGGCACAGAGAAGCGGTGGCTGCTCCACCCCTGGAAGTGCTCAAGGCCAGGCTGGACGGGGCTTGGAGCCACCTGGGCTAGTGAAAGGGGCAGGGAGTGGAACTGCATGATCTTTAAGGTCCCTTCCAACCCAAGCCATCCCGGATTCCGTGCCTCGCGGGCTGTCCCAGCCGCTCTCCGCACACAGGGGCCGGTTGCTGAGGCGGGGCCGAGGGGAGGCGGGCAGCGGCTGCCGGGGCGCGGCTTCTGCGCAGCGGCTGCGCCCGGGAGGCCGAGGCGGAGCCGTGGGTTCCCTCCATGGCGGGGCCGTGGGTTCTCTCCATGGCAGGGCCGTGGGTTCTCTCCATGGCCGGGCCGTGCGTTCCCTCCATGGCGGCGCTGTGCGGGGCCGGGCTGGGCGGCTCGGTGCTGAGGCGCTGCGGGGCCGGGGGCAGCGGCCGCAGCCCCTGGAAGCCGATCCTGCTCCTGCTCAGCCCGCCGGCTTTCTCCACGACCTGCGCCCGGTGCGCCAAGGACGGGCGGCGGAGGGGAAAAAGAGCCATTTCGGAGCGGCAGCTGGTAAGGGCTGGGCTCTCTGCGAGTTCGGGGCGCCTGGGACACAGCTCCCGCCGCTGGCGCTTCTGGAGCGAGGAAATACTGGCTAAAATATAATTGACTTCCCGAACAGGGAGGAAATTAGTCTGCCCCGCGGTATTCTCGGTGTTCGCAGTGATCGTAGTAGCGGTCCCCTTCCCTTTGGCCTCTTTGGGCTGGAGGCATCCATAAGTCTACAAAGGAAAAAGTCCTTTTAAAGATAAAGCTGTAGAATGGTAGTTTAGCTTTAAATCTAAACTACTGTTTAGATTCAGTGTTTCTCACTGGGTTTTTTTAGTCCTTGTGTTGTAGTCAGCTCCCAAATGAGCATCACTTTATGTCAGAGAAACTTCAGGCTTGTAAAATTTATTCTTCATCTTATTTTTATATTTACACATCTCTGGAAAACCTTATTTTCTAATGATCCATAAATCATTTCCCATTAAAAGCTATAGTTTACTGTCTTGCCATGTGGTGGTGCCAAATACTTTCTAAAAGAAGCTTTTTAGTAGTAGTATACATTTGATTGTCAAAAGTTCAGTTGAGAGGGTTGGGTTTTTTTCAGTTGCTTATCTTTGGTATCATAACACTAACAAGACTTTTTCTCTCTCGTGTACTATTTGTGCCCTTTATTTAAAGTGACTCTTAAAGCCCATTCTCATTACGAAGTCCTTTAGTAATTGACAGAATTTGAAAGTTACCGTGATCACGGTCATGCTTTCTCTTTTCATCCCTCTGGGTAAACAATTCCACCTGTCAATGAATGTACTTCTCTAATATTTTCCCTTGGGAATTTCACCCTCTTTGATGGTGAAGACAGATGAAGTTATATCAACATAGCCTTAGGCATTTACTTTTAGAAAAGTTCTCAAAAATACTTGAAAGATGAGACCTGTTTTTCTTTATTATTACACTGCATTTAGTTGATCTGTGAATGGCAGCAGAGTTCTGATTCGGAGTTCTGCTTTCTTTTTTCTACTGTTGAATGGAATTCATCACAGCTAAAAATAGCAGGTCTGCCTATTAACTAAAACTTCTGGGAGATGAGTCTGATAAATTGTACTTAAAGGGAACAACCCCCACCCTTGTTGCAGACACGTTATTTCGTGGATCAGCGGAAAGTGCGCGTGGTTGGAGGACAAGGAGGAAGAGGGGGCCATTCCTTCTACAGTGAGCCCAGAAAAGTATTTGGAGGTCCTGATGGTGGAAATGGAGGTGATGGGGGTCATGTAATTTTTAAAGGTAAACCTCACTGAATCTATTCTGTTTCGTGTTGTTGTCTTATTGCTTAACACCCCACCCCAGCAGAAACAGCCCTACAAGGATGGTAAGAAATGGTAAATGGCAAAAAGGTTAAAATGATTATTTCTGTATGAGATGTCTTTGTTTTTGAAGTTTTGTCCTGAGCTGTAGTAACGAGGATGTAAGCAACACTGACAGCCTTAGAAAGAATTTTGAAAATCGAGATATTTTGCAGATACTTTAGTGCCTGGTGCCTGACTGTGTTTTGGTAAGGCTGGGATCTGATTAAATTTTCCTCTTAAATGAATAAGGCTGCTTCTACCACCACCCTGCTGTAAAATCTAATCTAGCAAATTAATTTTGGTTTGGAATGACCACATTAATAAACCTAAGCAGCTAAGTACAGACAGTTAAACTTCATCACAACTTAGATTAACGTTAGTCTTCCCTGATATGTTATTGTTGAGAGAGTAAATAGGATGTGCACTCATGCAATATTCAAAAAGAGATAGAAGAGTCAAGAGGTGGCTTTTCTGTGCCTGTTTTACCAAGACAATGTGTTCAAAATGTGTGTCTTTTGCTTTACAGCTGACCAGCAGATGAAATCACTTTCTTCAGTGTTCCCCTTCTATCAGGGTTTTCACGGAGAGAGAGGAGGAAGCAAAAACTGTTATGGAGCTAATGGTGCACACGTGTATGTTAAAGTAAGTCAGTGGATGTTACCTGCTGTGTGGGAGCTTGGTACATGGCTGATTTTCAAGCTGGAGAACCTCATTGTGAGCAAATCTCGTGTGTAATGATGGGTAAATGTCTGATGGTGCTGTTTGGGTTCAGAAAGTGAGTTTCATGAAGTACAATTCTCTTTTTGGGTACCTCACCTTGAGAATATGCAGGAGTGATTTTAAGCAAAACTGAAACTGGCGGGTGGAGGATCTGCTGCAGGCTTTGAGCTTCAGTGTAATGCTTGCATCTCTTCACTTTGAGGTCCCTCTGGGTACTCTGGTGAAGGAGGACGGCAGAGTTGTGGCTGACCTCACTCAGCATGGGGAAGAGTACATTGCAGCTTATGGAGGAGCTGGAGGGAAAGGGAATCGCTTCTTTCTCTCCAATGAAAACCGCGCTCCGACATTGTTTACTCCCGGAGAGCCAGGTCAGGAGAGGGTCCTTCATCTGGAGCTCAAGACAACAGCTCATGCAGGATTGGTGAGTTTCTATTGGTTCAGCTTCTATTGCCATTTGGTTGTAGGATGACACTTGACTGACTGAAGAAATAATGTGTGATGACATTTTCTTAGTCTCTGGCTTGCTTGCTTGCTTGCTTTGAAATGCAGCTTGATGCTTTCTTGCTGTTACTTGGTAGAAAGGTGTCCAAAATGCTCCACAGAGCTGTCACTCTCTTGCTACTTGGTGTTGTCCTACTTCTGCTAAAATCCATACTATAGATAGAGAAACAAGATTCATCAGTGACTGCTGATGACGTACAGCAGCTTTGTCTGCTGGTTCTGCAGATGAACAGTACAGTATAGAGAATTCTTTCAAATTATTTTCTTGTTTTGTTTTCTTTTTTCCTAAACAATAAAGTTGAAATAATTTATTTCATCACAGTATTTCTCTTTTTACAGATATTAAACATTTGACATTTTTAGAGCCAGGTTTATCCTCCTCTGAAATGAAAAATGCTGACTCAACTTGGAGCTTAAGCTCTTTTAGTGTTTGAGTATGGAAATATTCTAACACCAGTTGGCAAAGCTGTGGAAGTTATGCTCTGCTGCAAAATGTTCTTGATGTAGTCCAGCAACTGCAGAATAACTGGTCTAACAGAATTTTGCAGACTTTGTTTAAAGATTGAGAATTTGGGTGTTTGTATTTCCAGGTGGGCTTTCCCAATGCTGGCAAATCCTCACTTTTGAGAGCCATCTCCCGGGCAAAGCCAGCTGTGGCTGCTTACCCATTCACAACCCTAAACCCCCATGTTGGCATTGTCCACTATCAAGACTATGAACAAGTGGCAGGTAAGAATTTGAAGTTTGTTGTGTGTACCTTGATAGCAACTTGTGCTTCAAAATGCTTCAGAAACAGGTTCAGGAGTTCTGTAGACTTTTTGCTAGTTCTAAAGAACTTCAAACAAAACTCTGCTGAAAGCCCATTTCGCCTTCACTTGTAGGTACCCTTAGTGTCAAACTGTCAGTCTGTATTTTGCCTGCACTGGAATAGTCTAAATGTAGGTGTTTTAAAAGATAACAGCAGCAAACTTAGCATGAGGTATGCTTTAGAATTGAGGCATAATTCTAAAAGTAGTGACACTGGCCAGTAAAAGACTGAGGGGATTTTTTGGGGGGTTTTTATTAGATCTGCTGGATTCACTGTGAAATTTCTCTTGTAGTTGCTGACATTCCTGGCCTAATCAAAGGTGCTCATCAGAACCGTGGGCTGGGCATGGCCTTCCTGAAGCACATTGAGCGCTGCCGCTTCCTCCTGTACGTGGTGGATCTCTCTGTGCCTCAGCCCTGGATTCAGCTGCAAGACTTGAAATATGAACTGGAAGCATATGAAGAAGGCTTGTCTGAGAGGCCTCGTGTTGTGATTGGGAATAAGTTGGACCTTGCTCAGTCCAGGATCAATCTGCCACTCCTTAGGGAGCGGGTAGCTGAGAGGGTCATTGCACTGTCTGCACTGACAGGAGACAACTTGGAGGAGCTGCTGTTGCATCTGAGAGAACTTTATGATGCTTATGTGAAGACAGAACAGTCACGAGGACAAAGCCCAGTCAGATGGTAGAAGCCACAACTGCTGTGAACTGTGCTGGAAGGAGAACAAAGTTAAAACAGCAGTTTGATTTGACTGCATCTCTGTGATTTGGGCTTCTTGTGGGTTGTTTTTGTTGTTAAAATGGAAAGGCACAGCATGGGGATTTGTTCTGGATGGCTGCTTTGGAAAGATTGTTTTGTTTGTTTGTTCACCTTTAAGGTGTCTCTGAAGCTTTACAACAAAGCATGAAAATTGTAATCCTGGTGGCTGTTGAACTGGAAACCTGGCTCTTTGGCATGCTATGGAACGAAGAGAATGCTGTCTAGTAGAAATTACTGAAATTCAGGATCTGCAGGAGATGTTGGCTTATTTTATGAAGTGTAGTGAAGTGGCTTTCTCCATTTTCACTAATCAAAAGTTCTAAAATAAAATCAGGTGGTCCCATGTTTGTCTTAAAACTTTTCTCCTGTTGTGGTTTGAGGTGGGTTTTTCTCCTCAGAGGAGGCACAGCTCAGTAATTTTAGGGAGGAGGAGCATGAAAAACCTGCAATTAATGACTGAAATGATTTTCTCATTAATATAAGTAATTTACTATGTTTAAATGCTGGCAGCAGCTAAGTAGCTGAATAAACTGGCCAGGAACCAGCCATTTGAGACTGACATCTGAGTTCTCCTGTTTAGGAATCTCAGGCAGTGTTCTGAGAAATCCTAGGCTTAGATACATGAAATAAAAGAAAAATACAGTTCTTTGTGTGTGTGTCCCTTTTTTTAATCTATGTAATTTTATAGATTGTGTTCTTAAACTTTAGGAATTCAAGAATCTTAATTTAGAACAGTGGTCTTTGCCCTCTCTTCATACTGAAAAAAAGAGCTGCTTCTGTGTACTCTGGTTATATTTTCTGTAAAAGATTATTATCTTAATAATGGAAAGGCAAAATTCATCAAAACCTATTATTAAACTTTTTCATAAGGGACCTGAACAGGCTTGTGGGATGCTGAGACACAAGCACTGTCAGAAATAGAGGAAATTACAGAGTTGATATAAAAAAACACTCAGCTGTAGCCTCTAACCACTTTTTCTAGTACATCACAGTGAAGGTGATAATTCTCTCTGCTTCTTTCAATGCACATTTTTGATTTCATCCCTGGTAGTCTAATGCTTCTGCATGGAGCATCTTTAAAAGCAGGGGTTTAATTCTGAAAAAGTACAGGTCAACTTGAAAGCCTGAATTGATAATAAATTATGGCAAATCAAGTAGTTACCTCTCCTAAATTCACATTCTGAGTATTTCTGTTTGTGGTCAGGTGTGGGAAGTAATCTGTGCATTATAAGCAGTGATGGTATAAATAGGATTAGGAAAAAATCAAAACTAATATTAAATCCTAAAGTCTCTCTTGTGTTTTGCTTCATCCCAGGGATATGCTGAGTTGAATTAAATAGAAGTTAATATTCAGTTCTGTTCTTCTGTTTGGATTTGTGCAGCATTTTTAGGCTTCACTGCTGTTCTTCCTGCTATTGCTACATGCTTTTCAGCCACTTTTAATAAAACCAGGGCAAGGTTGCCTGAACACCAAAGCTGGTGCAGCTTCTTAGCAGCTTCTTTAATACCCACAGCTGCTTTGCACTGTCTGGCTGTGTTTGAGAATGCCAGAGGCTGTTTCAAAAGCCTCAGTGCTCTCAGGAGCTCTCACCTGACCTTTAGTGCTCTGCTACCCTCAGTTCTTGCAGGGAGAGCAGTGTTATTTAGTGGTTTGGGAAAGCACAGCACATTTCCTGACGCCGCCTGGAAATGTGCCATTGATCCTGGAGATGGGTTCTTTGTTCTTAGCATTTCAGCCACCTGCTCTGAGGTGACAGCACCAAGTTCCTAAAGCCCTGCTCTTAACAGGGTTCAAAGAGGCTTTGCAGCATCAGGCAGTGAGAAGTTGCCAAACAGCTCCAGCTTTACTGTTGGAACAGCTCTTGGTAGGAGCTTGGGCGTCTCCTAGTCTTTAATCACTTGGGTCACGTTGCTCCAGGATGTTCCTTCAGAGTTAGCACGAAGATCTCTTGGATCCCTGTTCCAGTAGAGGCACAGGACTGAGGAGGAACCTCTGGTTCTGCTGAAAATAAAGTATTTGCAAAGGAAATGCATTTTGCCTCTAAAAACAGAGAGGGAAGAAATAATCAGTTTAATGGTGAATTGTTTCAAGGAAGAGTTGTGTGCTATAGGATTTCTTTCTGCTTTTATTTTGGCAGGGACTGTGGTGGGCGGGCTTGTTTGGACTAAGGTTTTGGTGGATTTCTTCTGCATGATTCCTTAATTCCCTTTTGCTTTTCTCTGCTGAACCCTTTGATGGTGACTTTGCTTCCTAAGCTGGCAAGAGGAGAGAGATATGGTAGATTTTGTTTCTCATTCTGACAATAAGCCATGGGAATTCAGTGTGAATTGAAGTCCAGTCAATCTTCTATTTCCTGGAGAAGCCTGAGCCATAATTTTGTTTAGCACTTTA
Source organism: Cettia cetti (assembly GCA_013401135.1). Classification (NCBI taxonomy): domain Eukaryota; kingdom Metazoa; phylum Chordata; class Aves; order Passeriformes; family Sylviidae; genus Cettia; species Cettia cetti. Next base: position 8,416 of record VZUI01085684.1, read on the forward strand.
CAGTTCTAGTACTCGCCTGCATTTTTTTAGTACATGATTACAACATTATTTCAGTGCTAATGTCCCTTCCGCCTTTGTAAGTCCTTGGAAAATGTAAGTGGCATCAATTGCCCAGAAAAAGAAAATCAAATGCTAATGTAAAAACAAGCATTATAAAGGACCACTGAGGACTCATTGCAGCACATTAACTGAAGCATTGAATCTGTGTTTAAGCATGAGATATTTTGCAATCTACTTTAGTTACGGTGTCCTAAAGCACTTTTTTGTAATACCTAATTTCTTTTTTTACATTAGGAAAAGATCTTCCATTATTGTGTGTCCTTACTAAGAGTCTTCATAGTAGATTTGTAGTAAGTGAATAGGTGCTCTTGACTTGAACATGCTGAACAACTTGTTATCTGTTCATTAATTCAAATTAAACAATGACAGGAGAGGCTGTGAACCAGAGATGTTCGTGCAGATGGAGTGGGTTCTTGTCATAGTTTGTACAAGCTGCTGGATACAGATCCACCATCCAGCTGCTTTTCTGTCCTGTCTGCCATGGGATACTGTTAATGGGGCTCACTGTCCAACTCCTGCACTGTCAGTGCACCATTGTGGAGAGGGCTTTGGTGTGAATGAAAACTCCACCCTGACACTGCTAAACTTCATCCCAAAGTTAAAGTGTGCCTGGCCTTTAAAGAACAGCTTTGTTTTCTGCTTGTCTTCCATGCTGCAGTTCCTATTGCCATTCTCCAGCAAGTGATTTTTCTATTTTTTTAAATAGAGATTAAATATGCCTGCATTGTAGAGGTCTGCAATTATTACTTGGAGGGGAGTATTATATTTTGGAGGGGAGGTTATATTTGTATGCCAATAATGATGAAAGATGAATTTGCAACTCTTGATAACAGAACAAAGCTCCCTTCAGGCTGCACTCTTGATTTTTCTCTAAGCAGTTCTGAAATTTATCATGTGGTGTGTGCCCATTTTTCTGAGTCATAAAACCTATTTGGTAGAAGGACAAAGGCAGGGAGATTTTCATCAACCTTGTTTTAATGTTGAGATTGTGTTTGTCCTTCGTTTCCCCACTGAGAGTAATTTTTCATCTACTCTTTTCTGATTGAAATAGAATTGTCCAAGGAAGCCTTAACGGCATCTGATTTGTCATCCATAGGGTTTGGAGTTTTTTTCTCTGCCTTTGTATGTATAAAATATAGCTTTGACTCCTTGAAGTGTCTATTCCTTGCTCAGCTCTCTTTGTATGTTGCTATGTTGTTATACTACCTAGGTGTGGCATAACAATATATGTAAAGTACACGTGTATTTGTGTATTTTATACACATTTCCTGTCTGATGAGTGAGAACAGAAGACCAACCATACTACAAATCCATGTAATTATGGTTTAATAACTCACTCGTGTCTGCATGTTCTATTTCAGTAAGAAGGCTGTGGTTGGTTACTTTGTTACAACCTTTTTGCTTTTTTCCTGGTTATATTCAATTAATTTAACTGGAGTGAGTGGTGTAATGCAGTGGTGACCTGGGCTCAGTTTGGTGGGCTTTTAACCTGACTGTTGAGCCTTGTGCTTATTCACATACACTGAAAATGTTTTATACAGACACAACAACCTTTAAAAATATAGGTTTAGAAGTGCACTGTAGATTTAGATGTATTAAGACTCATTGAAAAGCTGAAAATGAACTGCTGAACAAATTATCTCTTGTTATTCAAATCCTACGTGGAGCCTTTTTGTCTTTGTAACAGGAGAAATCGATAGGCAATTAATGTGCTGGTAACAGTCAATATTTTAGAAAGCATCTGATGGTTTGGGATCAATTTTTGCATATGGAAAAGCTTTGTTATGGTTTGAAGACTTCTCATTTGAATCTTGGCATTTGGGTTCGCAGTGCTTAATTACCTTTGAGACTGGAACATCATTGTTTGCCACTTGTGAATCTCCACCCAGTGCTTTCTTTGTACACACACTAATCAGCCATTGACAGAAGTTGCTATTCCCTCTCTAAATCCAGATAAAGTAATCTTCCACTAAAAGTGGAAAATGCTTATGACAAAAAATATTTGCATGAGGCAATCTAATTGCTAAAACACTGGTTGTCAAGAAGATGTCTGTGATATTACGGATGAAGTATCCCTATTTTTATTATCTTGTTCATTAAATCATAGTGGTTTGTGGCTCTTCATTTCCTGTTGTTTTCCTCTCTTAATAATTCAGGAAGATGAATTTGGGCAGCTAGAGTGCTTTGTCCAGACAGGACTTACATTTATCACATTTAAAAAGTAACCTGGTAAAATGTCACTGTATTAAATCAATATTTTCTTACTGCATGGCTTTAGAAAATGTTCCTTCTCTTCACTTACCCACCCCCACAGTAGACATGTAATGGAAGTTTAAAGCAGTGGTGCAACCAAACAATTACTGGGATGTTGAGCTGTGTCTAAGAAAAGCAAAATCTGATAACATTAAATAACTCAAGAGCCAGGAGTTGTGGGTTTGAGGCCTGCCCCACTATGTAATGTGTTCGGTGCCGCATCAGCTGTGCTTGTGCCTCTTGTATCTATAGCCTGAAAAAATGTAATTTTCTTTGGCAAGCTAACACATCTCTGTTTCTAAATCAGCCCAAATTTTCCACCTTCATTAACTAATTTATGGCCATTAGGAAAATGGTTTTGATGGATGAAAATTTCATGGGTTTAATTTTTTTTTTTTTTCCAATTACGATACCTTATGTTTCTGAGTGATTTTTCAGTCTTCTTTCAGTCTTGGTAGAAACTGAATCGTGGCAGGCTGAGGTCCAAACTTAGCTGGGCTTAGAAAAGCCTACATCCCTCTAAATTTTGAACATTTTGAATTAAAATAGCTGTCTGGATTTGGACCCTAGCAACTTGCAGAGTCACATAGAAAATCTGTAGCAAGATAGATGGCCTGGAATTTGGGAAATAATGCTCCAGTATCCACTTTGCCCTCTTTGTGGAACTGCAGTCTATGGCAGTGTTTAGGAGCTTTAGGAGAGCTCACTTACACAATGCCTATTTATTTTTTAAGGCATTCAGAAATTCTTTCACAGTAGATAAAACTTAATCTGTAGATGGGTAACAACAATGGCTATGTGAAACATGTACAATTTACTATCTGGTGCTACTAATTGATGTAATTATCACTAATTAAATGTTCTAAAGATAGTGATTTTTGTAATTGTTATTCAATGGCTTGAAGTGGCTTATGAAGCTGACCAACAGAATGGTTCTAGAATTGTGTGTTAAGGCTAAATTAAATTAGTGCTACAGAAGTTATTTTCCTAATGTATTTAGCCTGAAATAAAACTGATATCACATTTAGCTAACCAGGGCACTTGATGAATGGGTGCACAGTACAAGATTTGCTTTTAGTTAATATTCAAGCGAAAAAATAGCTATATTCCCTCTTTCATGCCAGGAAAGCCTGAGTGCTCATACATTAATGGAGAAAATAATTGCAGAGGGCCACAAATGTGATTGAATAAAGAAGGAACTTGTTCAGATTTTCTCAGAAAATGCTATACCCATTCTGGTCTTTCAGTTAATATGTCTGCTTTTTCAAAGGCAATTTGGTAGAATCTGTCAGCACACAAATACCTCTTTGGAGTGGTAAAAGTGGCATTTAGGCCAACTAAAATTTATGTCCTGTGTTCTTTTGTTGTGAAGGAGGCAATTCTGATTTGATAACTTGTAATGCCACAGTTGGGAGTGATTAATATTGATTACAAATATTCCATGTTTACAAATGGTGACTGAAAGGCACTTTTCTGAAGTGGTGCATAGTGTTGGTTCTCATTGAAATAACTGCTGAGGTGAAAACATGGTTATTAAGATGAGTCAATCATAACGACCTTTAATTTATGATTTCCCCAGCTTTTAGTCATTGTTCAGTACTGCTGGAGCATCTCTCAAGAGGTGAGTGAAGGAAAGTGGAATTTCTGGGGTTTTTTCAGGGAAATCAGTATAATCCCTCTCTTCTCAGGGATTATCTCATTTTTGAGATTGTCACTTTGTAGTAGAGGACAGGATCATTGTGGGAGTTCTGAGGGAGAATTTCTAAGGTGTTTCAGCCCTTTGTCTCTCTGAAATAAAGATGAACTGTTCTTCAGGCTTCTGTCTGCATGAGCTTTTCCCAGTGAGATCTTCAGGAAGGATGTGCTAGGCATTTTGGTCCCCTGCTGAGGTTTTATATTGCCCTGGTGCTGTATTCTTCCAGTGACAGTCATCATATTTGACTTTAGTCTTTTCCTTATGCTGCAATTAGCTGTGTGTCAGCATTCCTCTGCCTATACAGTTACATAAAGTCTTTTGCAACCTTCATGTTGATTAAAAGTTTTAACAGCAGCAACAAAAGATCATGTTCCTTTTGTGAAAGCTCTTGGATAACAGCTTAATTCCCAGAGCACTGGCCATAGGCTTCATAGAAGTATTACACATATTATTTTATCCCTGTATATTTTGAGTACAAGCTGTATCAGAGATATTAAATGGTGTTTTAACCATAGAGGTCTCTTAAATTTGTGTTTCTTAGAGTATAAAGTATAAATTATTTTCATAATGGAGGGTGATTGCTCTGCTTTGGCAAACTGTCTTCAATTCATGGACACTTCAGGGTGTACTTGCAGTCTCGTGTTCAAGTCTTTGCATGCAACCCCCATTACTTTTTGTTCTTCAATAAACAGCTTCTAAAGGCTAAAGCTGTGTGTGAGCTGTTAGTTAACAGCTAAAAAATTTGCCAGAACTGTTGTTGCCCTCCTAGCAGAGAGCTTGTTTTTTGTGAATGCTCAGAGAGATCTTGAATGAGATTATTAACTACTTTGCAATCAGTTTTCCTTCAGTGTTAATTGTGCTGCTAAATCCTAGGATATTGTGTTAAAAATAATTCCAAAGTCAGTGTCACATCACAGACACATTTTTCTTCTTAGAAGAACAGATGTGTAAGTTGTGGGTCCAGTCTGCGTATAAAAAACTCCAGTTTTGTCATGAAGCCCTTACAACCCAGCCAAAGATCCTGCTTAGTGCCTCAAATTCATTTAAAAAATTAAATAAATAATAAAAAATAATAAATAATAATAAAAAGCCCTACCTTTCCTATTTTTAAAATGCTACCAGATTGTAGCATTTTAAAAATAGGAAAATAGTCCTGTTCTTCCCCCACAGGAGTGTGCACAGAGCTCTACCTATGATGTTTGGTATTTGGATTAAGTATTAGCTCCCTTTTGCACCCAGACTGTGCAAGCAGCTTGTAAATTATAGATAAAAGTGTGGGGCTTTTAATTAGGTAATGCTCATGCATCTTTAGCAATAAAAATGGTGCTGATTGAGTCATCGACATTCCTGAGCTTGCAACAAGAGGTGCAGGGACAGAACCTTTTTTTTTGCCTTTGAAATGTTCCTAAGTGTTCCTCCCTCAGGTAGTGGTGGCTTTGTTGAAGTAAATGCCAACAATAGTTTTAAATCTTAATAAATTTGTGGTACTGGGTTATAGGTAAGACCTTTCACCCTGCAGAATACCTAATTGCTTTTCTAAACCCCCATAATTCCTTAATCCTTCAAATGCAACTATATTAACAAAAAATGGTAAGGAGGAAAGGAGGAGACTTAAAGGTTAAGGGAACAGAGAAGTGCTGTGAGTTTCATACTGTCCACAGGAACATCTGTGCAATCTTGCATGAAAGGCTGGCTTTGTGGTGTCAGAAATTGAGAGAGCTTTTCTCTTTTGTGGCACTCATCCAGGACAGCTCTCAGAGTTTTTGTTCTTGTCTGCAATTCTCACATCAGAAGGAAAGATAACACTCCTTATTGTGCCTCATCTATTTGCAGAACAAGTTCTGCAGAGTGCAGGACACCTCTTTTAGGACCAGGTCTGTACTGCAAAGTTGTGCTGGTGTCACTGCTCCACAGCTGGGGTTGTGAAAAATTAATCCTTCCTCACAGAAATCGTATTGTTAAAGTTCTTTCTGGCAAGGATGTTAACCTCTGGTCTTTCCATCCTAGTTCTGCTGTGAAAATGAATGGTCATTTACAAACCATTAGCATTATTTCAAATCAAAATACAATCACATCTTTCTAATTTCATAGCCCTTTCCTCCCATCAAATCTCATTAATTATCACAGACAGGTGTTTTTCAACAAAAGCTCCTTCTTGCGTTCTCTCTTCTTCTCCAGCCGCCTACTTGAGCTAATGAAGCTTCAGTGATGTCTGTGGAACAATGGAGCAATTTCTGTAACTGCAGGTTGGAGAGAACAAATAAGGGATGGTAATTGAGGAGGGGCCGGAGGAGAGGCTGCGGGAGCAAAGTTCCTCTCTCTGTGTAACGAGATCTCTCATTACTGGTGATTAGGGAGGAAGCATTTAGAGAGACAGAAAGAAAGTAGCTGTACTAAAAAAAAAAAAAAATGTTTTTTGATAGTTTATTGATATGCAGATGCTGCTGTAGGAAAAGACCACAGACCTCGTTAGGGCAGCCTTTATGTCCTCGAGTTAATGGAGTGTAGGTTTATATCAAGAGAGGGGAACTGGCATCACCTACATGCTGCTCCTGTGGGAAGTCACTTACCCAAAAAAGCTCCCTGGCATAACTTGCAGCTGCGTGAATTCTGTTTACCAACACTCTCTGCATAAATTGGATGCTTCTCTCTGGAAGTAGCCAGGTTTCTTTTCTCTGTGGAGATGTGCTGTGGAAATGAAGCCTATGTGCTTCCCCAAGTATTTGAATCATATGCATAATTACAGCAAGTCTTCCTTCATGGTTGTGGAAAACAGGTCCTGCCTGCCTAGCTTAAGCCTAGACAATAGGAAAGAGGCATTTTTTAGCAGGTATGGCAAATAAATGATACACAGGTGTTTTGCTGGGCTGGTTGTATGCATTTTCACAATTCCTACTGGATTGTACCTAGAAGCTCCCTAGTCCCTGCCTCTTCCAAATACATATAGACATTTATATTCTGAACACTGAAAATCAGCAGAATTCAAATATTCTTTTAAACATATTTGAATTAGTCATCAGCTACTCTGAAACTTCAGAGCAGCTCCCAAGGTTTTCAGTATGAAAACCAGGCTCAGGTGTGACCTCATGTCCAGGCATAAGTAGTTATTTTTCCTTTTTATTTGGCAAAGCAAGAGCTCTTATTTCAGGAAGGAATCTAAGTATCTTCCCTGCAAAATCCAACAATGAATAAAATTACTTTCAGCCAAGTGTAGATAATTCTTCCCACATGGAGGTCAGAGACCATGAAAATACTGTGCAAAAGGCTCATAAGGAAATACATCCTTTTCTTCCCTCTGGGAAAGGAAGGTGTGAAAACAGGCACCTTTTTTATCAGAATGATCTAATCGTTTCACCTCTACCAATGAACAACTGAAGAGAACCACAGCTGGAAACTGGTGCCTTGGTCACATTATGGCTTTGTCATTTTTTGGTAGACCAGTGGGGTTTGTAAGTTACAGAAGGAGTTACTGCTGATATAACCTCTCCAGATGCCAGTTGCATGTAACATGCTCTGCAAAAGACCAGAAGCTGGAGAGAATTGAGCGATGTGCACTCATCACACCTCAGGGGGCTGTCAGGAACCTGCTCACCAGAGGTAAGAGAAACTCAGCTGTTTCAGGAGCTGTTTTTTTCTGTGACAGGTATATCTGCCTCCTCAGGCAAATCCATAGATGTTTTTCTTCCAGTTGGATTTTATCATTTCCGACAACACCTTGTTCACCATAAAACATTCAGCAAGCTTCTTAGAAAAAATACTTTATTGAGGTTTTCAGAAGGGAGCAGACACAGAGAAAGGTAGGAGCAGGCTCAACATTTATCCTGTCAATTCATAGCACATGTACTTCCAGGGGTGTATTTTAACCCATATATAACAGACTGACAGAACATGTCACAAGTCTGAAATATCACACACACAAGACAAGACATCATTTAAAACTTGACTTCAGAAGACAATACTGATCTACTTGACAAATATCACTGAGATACAGTCAGATGGCATTTTCTTTTTCTCATAGCAGCAGCCAAAAAGCAGTTTGCTTGCAACAGCAAAACATAATTGGCAATCACAACATCATAAGCTTTTGGGTACTACTTTACAACATTTAGGTTTCTATTTGTAAATGCAGTTTTTGGACTTATTGCACATTCCCCGTGCAATATGAGCATTTGCCATGGCAACTAATTACTTATTTGTGTTACTACATCACTGAGCAGTGCCAGCAGTGAAATTAATCTGCTTTTTGGTCATACTGCCTCTGCCCAAAGAGGTTACAGAACAAATGGGCAACTGTGATGAAGCATGAGATGGGAAGCAGAGATAAAGTGCCTGGGATTTTATGGTAAAACCAAGGCTAGAGCCCTGGTCTCCTGAATCTGGACTCCATCTGTGTAATTAGTTGACAGCTCTAAAAAAAATATTCAAAATTAAACAGTAAAAGAATTGATGCTTGTGTTGACTGAATCAGCTCAACCCAGGTCTCCAATGAAGTAAGGTATTTTAAAAGAAAGAATGCAAGAGTTCTGAAACTTGAAAAATTTAAGAGGTCTGAAAGGAACATTAAAAAAGGAATATAAAATAAAAACAACCCACAAGATTTGCTTCTCTCTGAGCTTGTCATTTCCTAACACAGTGCCAGAAGAGTATCTTTAAGATCCTGCAGAAGAGATTTGAAAATGTCTTTGCGTTCCCAGGGTGGAGCCCGTGGAGAAGCCAGTACTGTGCTGGCACCTTTCACACAGGCACAGGAACCCTTTCCCAGGGGCCTGGCAGGGTTCATTCCTGCTGCGTGGCTCTGGGCAGGAGGGAAGCACTCCCACGGGAGCACTGGGCAGTGTGTGGCAGGACCCAGAGCAAATCAGAGCAGTTTTGAAGCAGGGAGGGATCAGGCATTGCCAACAGCATGCTTCAAGATGCTCAGTGCCTCAGAGCCTGGCTGTAAACTCCTTGGGGCAGAGATCTGTCCCTTCCTGGGGTGTGGAAGGGACATGTATTGCACCCCATGAAACAGGGATCCAGATTATGGCTGCATCTGCTGTAACAAAAATGATAAATGAGATGTTTTCCTTCTGAGGTTTGTTCTTTTCTTTCTGTATCATAATCTATGTGTAATAGGTGTGAGGAAAAACACACTCCCATATGAAAGGTCAGGTCTGACAACAGCTACACAGTAGTTTAGTTCAGTAGTATAAGCCAGATATTTATTTTTATTAGCTTTTTTTTTTCAGTTTTGATTTTATTGGAGCAAAATGCTGGTCCTGCTCAGGCTGACTAGGTGGCAGCAGAGATCTTTTGTGGCACCTGCAAGTGGCGGACACATTTCACTATCTGTGGTTTAGGTCAATAAACTCCTTTATTCTTCTTTGTGGTGGGATTTTGTTGTTGACAAACTCAAACGAGTTAATAGTGGGCTCTCTTCTGCCTTCCTCACCTGCCCCACACCACTGCTCCTGGGTTCTTCCAAGGAAACCAGCTCCAGTCCCACACCAGTACAGCAGAAGTAAACCAAGGCTTTTCTCATCCTCACACTGGGCTGGCTTCACTTTCAGTAGTTCTGAAGGACATCGTGAGGCTGAATCTTCAGCTTCTTGGGACAAAGGAGCTTAATAAAAGCCCTTCTGAAGCTGGAGTGGCAGAGAGGGTACAGGACAGGGTTGACAGCTGAGTTGATCCACAGCAGCCAAAAAGAAGTCTCATACCAGAACTCTGAGATGCACTGGCCGTGGCAGCCAGCACGGATGATCATCAGGAGAGTGTATGGAGCCCAGCAAATCCCAAAAATGCCCACAATGATTGCCAGTGATTTGGCCACTTTCTTGTCTCTAGAGAGCCTGAAGCGTTGAGTCGTGCTCTGGGACACGATCTTCACCCGTTTCTCTGAGGACAGAGTGGAGGCTGAATTTTTACAGCTCTTTTTGTTGCAACACTTGAGTTTCCTGGAGCTGTCCGAGCTTGTTGCCAGCAGGTCTTTGGCATCCAGGCTGGAAGAGGAGGCTGCTGCTTGAGCTTTGCTCTTAGAGAGGTCGAAGGTTTCAGCTGTCTCCTTCTGCTCCCACTTACAGCATTTCAAAGAAAGCTTTGCTTCTGGGCTCCTTTCCATCTCTTCAGTGAAGGACTGGTTGTGCACTTCGTGGAAAACATCCAGGCGCATTTTGGTGCGCTTCTGTATGTTCAGGTAAATGCTTAGGTTGAAAAACATCACGCTGATGAAAGGGGTGAAAAACTCCAGCGTGGAGGCTGTCATGAGGAAGTACCAGTTGTAGAAGAACTCAGCGTAGCATTCCCCGGTGGGGATGATGCTCTGGCCTGATATGTACTCCCAGCTGATAATGGCAGGTCCATACAGCAGGAATGCCAACACCCACACCAGCACCATCTTCAGCACTGCTTGCCTGGTGTTGCCTTGCTGGGCTCTGTAGGCGACCTGCAAGAGGAAAGCCTTTTCTTACACACAGTCCCACACCCCAGCTGGCTGAGGCTCCTCACAAATGCACTGTTAGCATTCCCGGTAAAGTTGCTAGGCAATATCCCAGTAGTCCAACAAATTGATATGACATAGGCAACAGGAGCAATTGCTAGACAAACCACACTCTTACAGGAAAGATTTAGAACATTCATTTTACAGCTCCAAAATATGGTGTCTGCTAAGTGGAAATGTACTGACTTGGTTGGAGCCTGGCAATTGTCTGCACCCACCACTTACCTGAGCTGTCCCCAGCTACTCCCTGTAAGTCCCAAGGAGAGGGACTTGACAAACTCCTGGGCTAAATCCGTGTTGTATTTGTAGTCAGGGAATGAGCAAACAGCAGTGGGTCAGATCTGCCTGTGAACTGCTCATTACCTCCCGCAAAAAGCTGAGCATTTTGATCTCCCACACACTCAGAGACCTCATCGTTCCCTGCCAGAGCCGGCAGAGCAATCTGCTGCCGTGGTAGCCAGGGAGAAGCTGCGAGTCTGACTGCAATCTACTCGTTTGTCCTGGGCATAATAAGCTCTTGCAAGTTAGTTGAAAAGTCTTCTTACCCGGATGGTTTGCTTGTACACTACAATCCTGTCACCTGGGAAGGGGACACCTGCACAACTGGGATTGAGCCTTAAGTGATTTAATTATGCCAGGAATACTAATCTGAAACCGCAGCTGAATTATGTATTTGTGAATGATTATTGCCTTCCAGGCTGAAGGAGTCATAATTTCTGGAGGATTCAAAGAACTTTTAATTATTGCAGAGAATCTGGAGAAAAAAGCAGGATGAGAGTGATGTCCCCTCTCAGCTGCCATGACAGGACTCACCGCTCTTGTCACCGAGAGAAACCTGTCGTAGCTAATTAGTACGATGTTGAAGACCGAAGAGGTGCACAGCAAGTAATCAACCACCAGCCAGAGTTTGCAGAGGCTTCTCCCGAAGATCCATCTCCCGGTCAGCACATAGGGCACGTACAGGGGGATGCAGAAGGCACCTGCAAGCGGAGGGGTCCGTTCCCGGTGAGGCTCGGGCTCTGCTCGGTGGCTGCCCCGGGGGACCCGCGGGTGCCGGGTGGGTCCTTCCCTCTGCGCGCCCGGACGGAGGGAGCGGCCGGGGGACAGCGGGAGGGGACCGGGGACTGCGGGAGGGTGTCGGGGGCAGGAGCGGGGCCGGAGCGGAGGCACGGCCCGGGGGGAGCGGCCGGAGCCCCGGGCGCGCTGCCCGCCCCGCCGCCGAGTTGCTGCCGCGCCGTGCCGGTGCCGGCGGG
>VZUI01085690.1:0-25581 GCA_013401135.1 Cettia cetti
AGGAATCCAAAACATGATAAAAGTTCTGTAAACATTACTTTGTTTACATGAAATTTCTGACTCCAAGGCTGAAGGCTGGAAAGCAAGTCGACAGCAGGGAGGCTGAGTACAGCAGTTTCCCTTACCTGCCCACAGAGCTGCAGAGCAGTGCCTCGCTTTGCTTGGTGTCAGCTGGAGCTGGCTGAGATGAGTGCCAGGGGGTATTTCCCATAACGTTCCATCGTGAAAGGGACTTAAGATCTTGTAGGTGCTTCCAGCCTTTCCAGCAGCAGATGCTGCAGCTGTGAGTGGCAGCAATTGCTGCTTGCAAAAGGAGAGCTGGGGACATGTGACACCTGCATCTTCATATCCTCCAGCACCACCACTTCCCTTAGGCGACCTGAACCATCCTCAGTGCTTATTTCAGGAACAACAGCCTCTGCTACTCTTGATATTATTTCAGTCATCTCTATTCACACAAAATGAGCATCAAGCATTTTTCTGCTGCACTCTCTGGCAGGTCTCTAAAATCATTTGAGCAAGGTGTTTCCAGCAAAAGCAAGTAGGGAGATCCCAGGTTATCAGGCAGATGGAAGACAGATGTACTGCTGAACTTCTGTGGGTTGCATTCAGCCACATCAACTGGAAAAGCTGAGCCACATCAGATTTAGATGAGGTTCTCCTATCTGATATGTGTCATAAAAATCACGTCTTCAGCTGATGCCTTGCCACCAGAGACAAAACAAATAGTATCAAATGGTATCAAATGTCTCCAGAAAGGGTGGTTGTTAAGGAAGAAACTGCATATTTTTGCCCCATATGATATGACCAGGGACCTTATTTTCTTATAGTAAGATCACATGTTGGACTTGTAACTGAAAAGGTTGTTAATATTCTCAACCCCCCCCCCCTCCCCCACCCCCCATGTCTTTTCTTTTAGAGGTGAGCACTGCTTTCTTGAGGGGAGAAGAACCAATGGAGAAGGAGTAAGAGACAGTCAGGGGTCTTGTTAAAACTTTCCATGCTTATCAGGCTTCAGCTGGATCTCCTCAGTGCTCTCCTGGCATCATCTCTTCTGCCTAGATCTCAGCTCTCTGGAGAGGTCTCTCTTCTTATGCTTCATGTTGCACAGGGTTTTAGGACGCCATTTGCTTTTAACACCCCAGCCAAAAAGAGGCCAGCTTTGAAATGAGATGCACCTTCAAAGTTAGATTAGAGCACACATAACCAAGTTGTATCTTCAAGAGTGAAGACTGCAATTTGACCAGCCTGTTTGAGAATTTTTACCATTAATATGCAGTGTTATTGGTGTTACACTAAATAAATCAACACACATATCAGGCTTCTTGTTGCACCTCTCCTTTCGTATCTACAGGTTTGATGTAGGGACGAAAGGTTTCTCATTTCTCACAGGATTTCTCATTTGCTTCACCTCTCTTCTAACTCCTTCGTATTTATTTGGGGCTGCATTTACTGATTAGTTAAATTGCCATCACTGGTGGCCATATCTAGTGAGTAGAGCAGTGTTATCCAGTGATGGGGAGGCGATAATTTGGTAATAAAATCACAAAATAACTCAGGCTGGGAGGGACCTCACATGTCTCTAGTCCAATCTCCTGCTCACAGGAGGTCAGCTCTGAGTTCAGACCAGGCTGTTGAGTGGTTCATACAGTTCAGTCTTGAAAGCCTCAAAAGTCAGACTACAATACCTCCCTGTCCTCTGACCAATTGTCCTCATGGACAAAGGCTGTCTCCTTATGCCCAGGCTGAAACTCTTATATCTCAACTTATATGCCTTTTATGACTTTCTTCCTTCCCAATCCCACTTTGAAGACATCCTCAGTGACTTTCCTACAGGCACTTTGGGCTGCTGCTAGGCCACCTAAAGCCATCTTTGCTCCAGTTAAACAAATCCACTTCCCTTGTGGGAGTTCTCCAATATCTCCTCACAGGACACATGCTCCAGCCCCAGCATCTACCTTGAGCTCACTCCAGTTTACCAGTGTACTCTTTCTACTGGGAGGGGACAAAACTGCCATGTCCAGAACATTGTGTAATGAGTAGGGAGCTGAAAACTCCCCCTGATCTCTATCTCAGTTCCTGTTCATTCAGCCATGGGCTATTGTTGCTGTCAGGGCTTATTGCTGACCCATGTTCCATTTGCTGCCCACCCAAACCATCCATCTTGTTGCACAGGTTCCCACCATAGCAGATATAGGATTTTACATTTGTCCTCGTAAAACTTCATGAGGTCTCTGTCAGCCTATTCCTCCAGCCAGACAAGGTCTCCACCTGAATGGCAGCCCTGCCAGTGAGCATAACAAGGGTCTCCCCAGTTTGATGTCATCTGCAAAACTAACAAGCAAGCCTTGTCACCTCCTGCAGAGCATTGGTAAAGGTAATGGAGAAGAACAGTCCCAGGACAGACCTGTGTAGTGCTCCAGAGCTGAGCTTGAGACAAGGGTCCTGCTGTGTTGCTCCAGTTGTTATTGGGGACCACGTGTAGTGGTGTGTCTCCATCACTACTAAGCATGTATATTCTGTCCTGAGTTTCCAGCCTTTTCCTGTGCACTTTTCTGCAACAATTGCTTTGTATTTGAGTTGATTCCCTCCAGTGTGCACTGGGCCTCCAGCTGCCTAAGACTCTAAACCTTGTCAAAGTGCCAATGTTGTTGGCACTCTCTCATGAGCTGCCAGCTGGAGACAAGAGCACCTTAAGATGAAGAATAGCTGGAGTTTTCTGATAAAAAATTTGTCTGGCCACCCTTACCCAACAGCAGCAGCCAGGACTCCCTCATTCACTACTCACTCACTCACTCACTCACTCACTCACTCACTCACTCACTCACTCACTCACTCATTCACTCACTCACTCACTCACCCACTCACTCACACAGTTCCCAGAAGTCTTCAAGGAGCCCATGAGACTGGGAAGGTCAGCTGTGGAAATTCTTGCCACTGTTGGCTGATTCTCTTTGCTGTGCTGTGAGGAGCACAGAGACCATGCTGTTATTCTGCGAATCTGGTTCCGACTTTGTGGGTGTAGCTGTCATCAAGAGAAACTCAGTACTTTATTTTAAAGAGTGTCCATTTGCAACAACATGGCAACGTTTGAACCTTTGCTGTGATGTAGGAGAAGACTTAACAGACCATTGAAAAAGTTGGGGACATCCCCACCATGCCCTAGAGGTTTGCAACAAGCCACCGCTCAGTACCAGGATTTCAACAAACATTGCCAAAACTACACACCTGTGAGGTTTTGGCAAAGTTTGCTTTTTTGTCTTCTGACAAAAGTAATTATTCTGAGTACCCCTGTTTTTCATGGCCCTGTTTTCCCCTGCTGCCTGGCAGGATTCCCCTGGACACAGGGCAGAATTGCAGAGGCCTCATCACCTCTTCCATGTCATCTTCCTGTGAGTGAGGCAGCCTCATCCAACTGGCGTCCTGTGCTTCACAGCCCTAAGGGCATTGTTGTTGGAAGAGAGGATCACAAGAAGTCAGGAAAGTTTAGGAACATGGTGGCATTGAGACCAGGATTTGAGGGGAGAGGTGTGGACATGACTGGTTTATGGAGGGAAAGGCTGGGGACATGATTCTACCATGCATTTCACAACCAGGCACAGGCTGTCCCCTGATAACCACAGCCACTCCTCTGTGCTGCTTATCCCTGTCACCGCTCCAAAATAGTAGCAATGGGCAAAGTGGAAGCTATGTCCTTTGCCTGTGGCTGGAGATACAAAAATTGGCTTGGAGTATACTTTTAAAATACTTTTTCAGTGTTTGCTATGAAAGTGATGTGAATAGGACTAATCTCTAATGAGAATTCTAAGCTGTCAGTACAGGAAAATACATAATCTCCAGTCAAATATGGAAAATAAAGTCAACATTTTATCTGCAGCCTCTGCAATTTTAGCTGAGGGAAGATAACATGCTATAATTTTGAATCATTGATTGAAAACTTGTTCACCACAAAGTATTATCACTGTGCCCAATTTTACCACATTCACATTCATGCTGACACAGTTCCCATGAAATGTTAATCTTGTCTAATCACAATCACAGAATAGTTAGGAAGCCTGTGGGGTTTTTTGAGGGTATATATTCAGTACACCAATATAGCTACATCCATGGAAAGCCCCAGTAAATGTATTTCTTGATTGACATAATTCAGCAGGCTCGTTAGAGGTCATAATCAACTACCCAGTGCACAGACAAAAAATCTTTGAGGCTGCTGCTGGAGATAAAGCATTTGGGAAAAGCAGGACTACAGTGGAGAAAAGTGATACAGTGTGTAACTGAATTATTACCAGAAAAGTTGTTCTACAGCTCATATAATAGCTTACTTGATATAGTCCTGTAGACAGAAAATGTGCCAAAATCCATGAGACCTTATGAAAACTTAATGCAAAGTATTTATGGTAAATAATTACACCCTAGATAAAGCTACATCTCAAAACATTTTGATTGTTACTCATTTAAATTAAGTGAATACTGCACAGAGCAGAAACTTTGTTGTCATAAATTAATTTAAGCAAAGTTCAGGGATCAGTTTGGAGTAAACCTTTTGCTTGTTAGGATTTCTGTTCCTGAACTTAGAAGCAGTTTATCATTTTAATAAATACCTTTTAGTTTAACTTGTGTAATGCCCTCAGAGCAGGGACTAGACCTCAGTTCTCTCCCTGTACAAGCAAGTGCCAAGGCCTCAGCTAAAGTATTAGATATTGTATTAGCAAATCCTTCATTCCTTTATAAAGAGCAGAATAAGTTTATCTGAAGGACTGGAGGGTGGTTCCCATTGGCTAGCCAGTAACACAGAGACTTGGGTGCTCTCCATGTGCCAAGGATGGGGAAAATTGCAGAGTATTTCACATAAGATGCTTTTTTTCATGCATCAGTGACTTCTTTTTCTTCTTCAGACACCAGGATGAAGATCTGAATGTATCCAGGTGTGCTTTCTGCATGACTAAAGAAGACCTTGCAAGGGAGTCAGGTTTCTAGATGGCAGAGTCCATACAAGTTTTTAGGCTTTTTTGTAATCAAGAAGAGCTATCTCCACATGAACAAGAAAGTCATTGCAATGCTTGTATCTGTCCATTCCTGGGCTGGCTGTGAACTCACATGGCTCAATTTATATTTACCTGGAAGACCTAACATGCATGTAGGCAGCATTTGTGTCTTGTGTTTCTGAGTACAGCCTGCAGTGTTTGCTTTGGCCAAAAGAGAATTGGGTTTTGGCACCCAGATGGGGGCTGAAGGTTCTGGAAGGTAATTGTAGAAAGCATTTGGGGAAGGCAGAATGCATAAACTGCTCAGCATTTTATGACAGAAAGGGTTAAAAATAGTCTTGACAGCATAAAGAGGGAAGTAATGATTAAGGGTGGAAAGACGGCTTTTGTCTTTATGTACAAAATTGGCTAGAATAGGTCTAGCACAATGTTACATTCTGGTATATATAATTACATTACAAGAACAATGAAATGCTGCTGAGAGTGCAAAAATTCCCTAAAAAATTGTGGAAATGAGAGGAAATACAATTCCATGAGGGATGTAAAGAGCGCTATCACTTTAGTTCAAGAAAGAAAAGTTTAAGGTGACCTCAAAAGGAATATTAACTGGGAATAGAAGTGTTCTTTAATTCACTTTATAATTATGGACAGTGGCATAACAACAAATAATGATTCAAAGGAAGGCTAGACAAATTTACACAAGAAATTAGGTGCAAATATATTTTAGGGAGGTTAAAAATTATTGAAGCAAAATACAGAAGAATGCAGGTTTGTTCTGCATCTCCACATGTGTCCAATTGCCTTTCTGAATTTTGCCTAAGTCAAGCAGAAATGATGAGACTCAGCAAAGAGATAACTCAGTGAAATTAAGTGTTGGTGTTTTGTTTATTTCTAATACCGAGAATCTGGATTTTATCATTTTGTTAAATACAGATGTTGCAGTCTTGCTTTTTAAGTGAAAAGTTTATCAGTATTCTTGCAAAGCATTCACTAGGTCTGTAAACATAATCAATCAATAGGGTATTGATATGGCAGGTAGGAGTTTGATTAGAAATGCAAAATACCCAAACATCGGCGTGATTAATGAGGCAGCTGAGACAACAGCAATTCCACATTAGTGGGGCAGGTGTTTGGTCTAAGAGAACAAGTGGGTTGTTGGTAGAGAGAGAGTAGAATCAGTGACATTGCTGGAGCTCCTCCCAGTGTGAACAGCAGCAGGAACATATTCCCACTGGTAAAGGTCAGATCAATTCAGTGCCTGTCATAATTTCCCACAGCTAAAACACCTACTTACACAAAATAAATAAATAAATTCTAAATTTAATACAGTATGAATTAATTAATATCCCAACATAGATTAATGCCTCCATTGTATGGGTAGCTAAACAGTTATGTTTAGAAGAATAACTTCAAAAATGTGAGAAATCTTCACCTTTCCCAGGGATTTCCCTCCTGCCACATTTGTCCTGCGCCTGGGATTTTTCAACCTGGACAAGCAAAACAGCCCCACAGCAGCTGTTCAGCAATAAGTGTCTAACCAGGGGCACACTTCTGCTTCCAGATGCCTGAGTGGGGGGGACATCCTTTCCTTGTCCATATCAAAGCAAGCCCATGACATGTGACCACCAGAGAACACATTTGAGTTTCCCCAAAACCTATTCTTTGTGAAACTCAAGCCACCCTAGAAGAAGCACTGTATGCCAGCAAAGTCATCCAAACCCAAGATCAATGCTTTCACCCAGAGACCACAAGAAACAAAACCATGGGATGAGACGTGCCACCTGCTGCCCAGTCACCCCTGGGCACCACAGCTCCACATGAACAGGAAATGAAGGTCTGTGTTAGTCTTAAACAGACAACCTGTCCTTAATCAGAGTTTTTGATCCACTGCTCCTTTGGGAGTGAACTAAATTGTATCATCAAAGGCAGCTATAATCCTGCATGCAGGGGGTTATGCTACTTCATTCAGAAGTAAATTCAGATGAGCTTTCCTGGGAATTTGAAAAGACAAACCCTTATTCATATCTGTGGGAGCCAAACTAGACTATTTCAAATCATTTTAAATGCACTGACTGGGTCATATACAGTAGTCCTTAATTGCTTTCAGACATTGTCTTGCTGCTATTTATGGCACATTGATATCGTATTGCACCATGAGGATGCCGCTCTCCTATTGCCATATTTGCAGCATAAAATATCAGACAGGAGAATTAATATGCAGGAAGTCCAGACAACAGGCTGCCATTGGCATGTAGAATATATTTGTCCTTCTGCCAGTGAAACCTTTGCACAGGGATTTGACTTCCCCTGGGCTGTTGATGAACGGATCTGTGAATTTGTTTTGGTCCCATCCCCTCCGTAGTGTTGATTAAGGTGAAGAGAAGCAAAGAAAGGAAATTAAAACCTTTCTCCTCAAGGGATTTGGTTAACCATATACATCTAGTACATCTTTATTTTCAGGTATAATAACAAGAAAAACAGATGAACTGCACTGGAAAGTATTAACAAATTCTTGACTCCCATTTTCATAAGAGAAAGCTCTTTCTACACATCCATCTTATATTAATATTTCCCCTCCCTTTACCTCCCCCTTTTCTGAATTTCTCCAGATAACACAACATAGCTGCTCCTGTTCTCCAACGTCCTTAATATTTGATGAATAATTGTTGCTTTTTTCCTTCTTACAAACGTGAGAACCCCCTCCATGCCATGTGTCTTCTCTAACAATGATCCACCTGACCTATACTTTCAGTTCCTTCTGGGCATGCCATGGGGTAGTTATTATCCCCATATCTAACAGGAACATATCTCAGTCTCTTTTTATGATTTTGCAAAAGGTCAGGCTGCCTCCCAGCACCAACTCCTTCAGCAACGTCTCAGCATCCAAGTGCTTCTCTGAGTAGTGAACCAGGGGCTCTGGAGTATGGGCATGTGACATACTTGTTGTTTTCCTGAGCTTTGAAGGCAGAGTCAACACCTTGGTTGTCTCAGTGGGCTGAAAGGTGATGTTTTTCCTCAAAAAAGGTGATGTTTGTTCTGATTAAATCACCTTTTTTAGGGATGAGAATTTACCATCAGTCCTGATGAGTTTCCTCTACAAGTACAAATTTCCTGGACCTATGGAAAATCTAGAAGGCACTGAAGGAAGAAATGTCCTTGTTTGTATTAGACCTGCATTCCCATGATACTCCTCCAAATTTTGTTGGGCTCCACCTTATTCTCAGCTATTCCAGCTCCTGAGTCCCTTCCCAACAGCCCAGCTCTGCACCTATATTTCGGGAACGTGGTTTGAGTGGCTAGAGCAGCCAAATGGACATCAGGAATGTGTTTCATATTCCTGCCTCCCTCTGCTTCATACATACCTCTCACTGTGTATATGCTGTTAAGCAGGGTAAGGCAATGCCCCTCAGAATTCCCCAGTATTTCCAGAATGCTCCTGCATCCCCAAGCACTTTAGGGACATGATGAAGAAGGAAACCTGAAGCCTCAGAGATAAGATACTGGCAAAAAGCTTTTATTTTTTTTTTTCAATTCTTCCTTTTTTGCTTTAGGTACCAAGAGATGAAAGAGACTCTGATTGCAAATAGGTACAAACCATGGTTTGTGGATTTGTTTCCAATGGTGAAGTAGCAGTTGGATGTGAAAGCTTCTGCAAACACTGCCACAGTACTGTTGTATCAGTAATTGCTCCTTTCATCTACACAAGGCTTGGAAAAACTTGTTTTCTGCTAAAGTCACCATGTGGTATGCAAATATATTTATGTGCTTGCATTTTCACAGGTTTAGTCCTTGGGCCTCTTTGCAGAAGGACACTGAAGACATGGACAGCAGATCTGCCAGTAAAGAGCAAGGAAAATCTGATTAAGTGACAAAAATCAGTGTACAGGAGCTGCTCTGCAAAGGAGCTTTGTTGGCACATTGGCCCTAGAGAGCCCTCTGGCACCTCCCAGGTTTGACTGCCCAGCAGTGGGGCCAAAAGGGACTATGGTACTTGGCACACAGCTCTGGTCTCTTCTGCTCTGCAAACTTGAGGCCTCATGAGGTGTCTCAAGAGGCTGGCAGCCCCAAAACAGTTTGCATCTCAGCACTGCCTGCTCTGCTACCTCACCACTCTGCACAGGCTCACCAGCCACAGCTGCACTGGTGGGAAGCAAACAGGTCAAGTCAGCCTTCCAAAGGGAATTTCACAGAATAATTTGCCTTTGTCTCCTAGTGGCCAGGGTGGCACTGGTGCCTCATTGTAATTGCCAAGGTTCAGGGGGAGCTGAGCTGCAGTGAAGCCTTTGCACCAGCCAGGGAACAACCAGAAGACTGACAACTTAATTCAGCACTTGCTGGAGGAGGAGAAAGAGAAAATTACAGATCTAGTGAGATATTGGTATGAATTATAGATTTCCTTCAGCTTCTGGAAGATGTAGATTATTGTTTTAAACTACAGTTTAAAAATTCCTTAAAATGGACTCAACAAACTCCGAAAGTCTGGAGCCACTATAACAGGGATCACTGAAGGTTTCCCAGGCTCTATCAGTATTAGCAATATGACAACTCCGAGGGGCTTGTTCTGGTAACAGAAAAAAATCTGGAAATTCACACATGGTATTAAATGTCCAGAATAGGTTGGGACGGGTATGATCTTCATAAGAGGTAGCCATTGCTAGATTTTAGAAAGAAAACAATTTTATCTAATGTATCAAATTAATATAAAACTTATTTTTCCCCACATTTGCATTATGTAGCTCACCCATAATTTGTGACAAAGGTCTGGATCTCCAACTGAGTGGTCTTCATTGACTTTATTAGGAGGACATAATGAGGAAGATTACTTGTGAAAGGAGCTGGGGATCGAGCAGATGGGTGTGGGTGAAACAACTGCAAATGACCCTCAGTAGAAAGGGCCAGGAAATGAGTCGGTGGCTTAGATGCTGGACTCCAGAAAATATCAAACTGAGTGGAGCCATGTGAAAAGGTAAGGACCTGGGCAGGAAAATAAGTCAGTTCCTGGAGTCAGCAAAGAGAATAAGTATGTCAGCAAGTCAAGGTAGAAAAAGGAATAAGTTTCTTTCAATAAAACTCAGATTTTGAGAGGTGTGACGATGGGGCAAACAGGCAGCAGAAATACTTCAATTTCAATTAGTTTGAAAGTCAATTGAAAAAGAGTTCTGCAGCAGAATTTAAAGACTGTTAATTTTTTTTTGTTTGTTTGTTTCAATAGAAGAACTAGAGAGAAGGTGGACAGTAATGAATGGAAATTGCAAGGAAGAGCAAAGGAAATCAAATGTTAACAGCCTCCACAATGAAAGAAAATTAATAAATCATAATTATCATCATTACAATGAGTATCAGGGGAATTAATAATTGTTAGTTAATTGCCAACAGTGCCAACCTTTCTCCTAGTGTATTTGCATATTTTCCACCTCTTACTTCATCTCATCAGTTTGAAGTGATGCTATCAACTTGAAACTCAAACCTTTAAAAATATATTAAAAAGCCATTGCTCTTCCCCTTCTGCCAATTATGAGTTTTTAGTTTAGTGCTATTTACAAAATGGTTTTTCTTCCTCGTGTGTAAAAGTTGTAAAAGGAAAACAAACTACTTTGGAACAGTGACAGTCATCAAAAACCATGTTTCCAAAGATTAGTAAACAAACTGGAAAATCTAGTCTCCTCCAGGACTTAAAATATAGGGACCCCAAATGAATGCAGTACCTGATCAGAGTTGTTCTTTGTGATAAATGTCATGTGGAATTGCAAACAAGAGTCAGAGCTTCAGTTATGTCTCTCTTGTGATTCTTAAGAGCTCTTGCATTTTACAGAAAAAATTATCTGAGTTTCTTATCAGTGGGGAATAGACCCTGGATAAATGCAGGGATTGCTGAAGAATATATCTTGTGTTGAATTTAATGTGAAAATCGAACCTTCCTAAGATTATGTTATGATTCTAGGGAGTAATGTTACTGGTGGTATTTGAATCACTGTTGTTCCTCCAATTAGGGAAGGACCCATCACATACAACCCATATGTAATTTGACTGATGCTCTAAAACATGCTGTCTGTTATTTGTGTCTGTCATCCTTTACACCTGGTCATAGTTTTCATTTTTTATGCTGTTATAATATCTTTTACATGCTTTACTATCTTGCGAAGACCAAGTAAACTTTTTTGAAGCTTTATTCAATTTTGTAAGACCACTCTAGAAAGGAGAAACAGCCATGGCTAAGTCCATACTCCAGGCTGTTCAAGGTTAAAGACCCCACAAATTCAATTTGGATACTGCATCAAATGTTTATAAGGCCAGCTGAAAGTATCAAAAGACTTGAGGCTAGAGGCTGCATCCTTTTAAAAAATGAGCTACTCAGGCTTGGAAAAACTATATTCATCTGTCTAATAAAAGATATTTATTTTACCCACATAGTAGTTGTCATTATAAAGCCGTGGGAAGTTTCCAGTGTCGTTGGGACTGAAATGAGCATTGACATAGCAATACTAGGATCTGTCTGTCCATTCTGTCTGTCCTCTTGCTGGTCAGAAAAAGCACCCAACTCCTCCTGAGCCTCACAACACAACCAGGACAATGTCTTTGGGCAGCAAACACAGGCTTGTGGAAGCATCCTTTAGACAGCAGTGTCTATGTATGTACAAACACTTTTACACTCTGCTCTCTGCAGAGTAGTACCCTGAAATTTGCTATGTGCTCAACCTGTGTCTCTGTGAAAATCCTCTTTGTCATTGATTTTTATACACCTGAGACTCTCTTTTAAGGCCCCCAGGCTGCCTCATCAGCCCAGACTGGCCCACAGTGCAGTTGCAAAGGAACACCTGGAATGAATCAGACAAAGTATTAAGTACAGGATCCAACCAAATGGCTTATATCTGACCTGCAGAAAGCATAGGGATTTCCTCTGGTTGTACCAGCTGGTCACTCTAACACCAGTGTGAAACAGCTTAGAAGGTGCGCAGCTCTGTGCTGAGTCCAGCCCTGGGACTCCTCACTGGAGTCTTATAAATAACACCCTGAATCTCAAGGGCTTTTGAATTTCTGAAGCCCTCATATTCAAGAAGGATGTTCTTCATTTCCTCTGTGACTGGGAGGGTGGGTGGCTGGCTGTCCTCTAGGTCTTGACAGACTGTCACTTCGACTTAGATGCCACAGAAGATGGACTGCTGGATAGTGAGGGCCAGGATGCAGAGCTGCCAAAAGGTCTGCTCCAGGGTCCCTTAAGATTGTAAAGCAGCTGCCATAACCCATGGTGGTTTTTGATGAATTAAACACTTACACAAGTTTGTTTTGTAAACTGAGAACTTCAAAAGTGTCAGAGTTTGGTTCAGCAGTAAAAGCCCCAAGGGCTGATTATCGGAGTTGCTGTCAGAGGCGTTGAGTCAAACCCTGCTCCCAGGCAACAGCAGGTGGCTTGGGAGCCTGCCACGTCCTGGCCATGAGAAACACTGACCTGAGTAAATCTGTCTGTCTGTTTTTCTGTCTGAGGAGCTACCACCCATTCTCAACATTTTATCCTGACTACTCATTCATTCATTTCATTCACTGGTTCTGCACTTGCAGACTTCTTTGGAATTGCTGTGGAAGAAGAGTATTGTGCAGGAAATTGTGTTGAGTCTTTCAGAGAAAACAGGACTCTTAGTTTTGAGAACATTTTCCCTGTTTTCAAAATCTTCTCAAGCTTTATACAGGTTTTTGAGTCCTGGTCACCATTAAAAAATGAAGGGCCAAAAACCTTTAACAGTAGCAATTTTGTCTCCTCTTTCTAGCCATCCAACAGTGGCAATCCACAGGAGCTAGAATCTAGGGGAGAGCTTGCTCCTACAAGCCTTCAAATGTTGTGAGGTCTGGGGTTTTGCAAATTGCACCAAGGATAACGACAAGTTTTATGACCCTACATGTTCAACTTTTTAGTTTTCTCCATTGGCATCTTTAAAAATGGCTTCCTTAGTCTAAGTGCATATTGTGTTTTGTTCACCAGCTCCCCAAAATCACTGTCTTTGCTTCTCTCTCCAGCTGAACACTATTCACTGAAATTTATAACTACTGGATTTAATCTCATCATGTATCAGCTTTCAAAAAACATGGATACTTGGGAGACCTGTCTTTAGCTGAAAAAAAAACCAGTTCCTCCAGCTTTCCCAAGGACATCTTGTTCCTGGAGGACTCATCTTGTCTGTTCTTTGCATCATGTAACCTGGCTCTGTTTAAGAAGCATTATGAAAAGCACCTGTAACCTTTCTGCACTGTCAAACCAGCCTCACAGCATGCTGGCTACAGGAAATGCAGGATGGGAAGGAACTTCCAGATTTATCAGGCTCCATCCCTTGATGTCACATGCCAACACGTTATGTAATCCTTTTCTTAAAATACTGAATTGCATCTTAAAAGTATCTTTGGTTTTTGCTCACATTGTTCCCATTGAAAAACTGTTGCTAGGACATAATTCCTATTAGTGCAAACAGTTCAGTTTTTTTCTGAAATGTATTCATGGCTGTACTCATTTATTCTTCCGCTAGAACTGCCCTGCAGCTTCTTTCTTGGTAGACAACTACCCCCCGATGTTAAATATAAATCATAACTGTCTCTCTTCTCAGTCTTTACTTTCCTGTTTTAAACAAGCCAGATTTTTCCAGCCATCTCTTGTATGATCATTTCTACATTCCTCACTTCTCCTAGGTGTATAACCTGGAAATGTGCCAGGCTAAATTTATCTTTCTGGAACATGAAAACCAATATGCATATAAGAAACAATGTGCATATGGCTCTTACAACGCTGCCTCTATTTGTCATTTGCAATTATGCTATATTGCCCCTCTGGACAATGTTCTAGCACTACAAAGTTGATCATCTTCTACAGGAATAGCATCTGTTACACCAACACTGTTGTGAACGTGGTGAGGAGTTGAAATTAGCCACATGCCTGGGTTTACATTTATTTCCTTGCTGTCAGAGTTTACTCTGGAGATACATTACACTAGGTCCACATGCCCAAGTTTTCTAATTCCTCTTCAGAGGTGTTTAAAAGACACATAGATGTGGTACTTGGTGACATGGTTTAGTGGTGAATTAGGCAGTGGTGAGGTAAAGGTTTGATTTAAGGGATCTTAAAGGTGATTTCCAATCTAAAAGACTCTATGATTCTATTCAAAAGCCAAATGGGCTCAAGCATCCAGGGATCTTACCTAACCAGCCCTCAGGGAAACATACATTTACCTGGACATGAGGTGTTGAAGATAGACAGTATGATTTCTTCTGAGGAAGGAATTAGCTCAGGACAAAGCCTGGAGACTAGTGCAAATGATGTGCTTAACTTTGGAGGAACTGGCCAGCTGTATTCCTCCTGTGTGGACAACAAGCTTGAATATGCTTTCTTTTGTGATCTATTTTTATATTTTTAAGACAGTGGTATGTAACTCCATTTTTTAGCATGTAGTTTTCTGGCCAACCTAAATCCATGAAGAAAGTTTTATTTATGATGTGGGCAGGGGGGTTGAACATTGCCACTGCAGGTAACTAGATGATATTTTGGTTTTATGCTTGCTGTATGCTCAGAGGATATGGGAAGAGAATAGTAATATTGTGCATATAACTGAGATACCTCTTTCCAGCCACTGCTGCCTACATCAAACCAGTGCTGCCTGTACTCTCCTGTTTCTCTGTTCCTGGTGGTCTTACGAATTATAATTTGCCATGGTGATGAAGAGGCCATTAAAATCAATGGACCATTAAAGCCTGCCCAGTAAATCTGGCAGTAGTCAATAGATTAACTTCAAGGTCCAGCCAAATGTATTAGAAACAGTTTCTTGCTGACCACTGACCACAGTTTCTTGCTGACTGAGACTTGTGCCTGAAAATGAAATTCTGTAATCTCTCTGGCTGTCAGCTAGCCTGCTGTTCTATGTGCTCAGGCTTCCCCTGCTGTGAAGATAGCTATATTTACAGTGGTTGTTTATGCAGCAGCATATTATATTTAGCTATTAATCACATGGTGACATACTCTTTGCCATTTGGTTAACTGGAAGAGAATATCTTGTGTATAAAACTCCAACTTGTGTTCATCTTTTCTTTTCCAGCTTGGGTTGCCTGGCCTTGGTACTATAAAACTAAGCTTTATACTTTTAAACCATTTTGTCATAGCAAGGTCTCTCTTATGCAAAAGGCAAATGCTAAAAAAATTTCTGCTATTGACTCCATGTACCTCAAATACCCCAGCATAAACTTCCACTCATACCTCTGCCCATGGACTTAGTTCCCCTGGCATGTGTAGAACTCTCAGGGGTTAGGTTATGCACCTTCAGAAGCATTTTAAAGATTTCAACCACAGATTATATTTGTTACTGTGTCATTTAGTATTTTATTAATGACACTTCACACTTCTTATGAAATAAGCTCCCTGTGTATAAGTAGAACTTCTTACATCAAATGCAATTCAAGGTGTCTAAAAGCTAAGTATGCAGTTCAGCTGAGCTGACCAGGGCTTCCATCAGAGAAAAGAGGGATGCCTGTCTAAATGGCAAACCATTCTGAGGTTTCAAGCAAAGTCTCCTTTAGGAAATGACTATATAGCTTAGAGTAGGCAGCCAGCATTTTGAGGATGAAAGCAAGCAGAAGAAATTCCCTCCTGTCTCACAAATGAATATTATTTCAGAAAATAACAGCCTGCTGAACATGACAAAATAGTAACAGTAGAGAGAGCATGGTTCACTTTTATAGGACCAACTAACTCTTCAGTAGATTTTTTTTCATTTTACATGAACATTTCTTCTGTTCCCACAGCACAGGAGAAAGCTTATTGGATAGTCATAACACTTTTTCAATTTTAACCCAAAACTACTTATTCACCTAAAAAGAGTAAAATGTGTAAAATTATTGCAAACTAATTTTTAAGCTTTTCACTGACAAGTAATACATATAAAAGTATGAGATAGAGAGAAATATGACTAAGTAGCAGCATAGTGGAGCCATAGAACAGCTTATGGAGTGATTTGATTTTTTCTGAAAAACTATTTCTTAAATAAATCACACAGACTTTTGGGTAAAATCTCCTGTTGTTGTTTGGCAAAGATGTATGTATAGCCTTATTTTATTACTCATATCTTACCTACAAAAATTTAAATATACTATAAAATCAATTATCTGCATCCATGTTCAATTAGATGGGAGCAAACAGATGAAATTACTAGTAATTTTTTTTCCAAGCAGTTTGCAGACTGAAATTAATAAATACTAAAAATTATTGCAAAGAATACACTGTAGTGTCAATCTCTACCTTAGATTCTTTTTCTCAGGACACCAATAATTTATTAGTAGCTCCAGGTAAGTTAACTGTTACTATAATTTTTATGGTGCCACAAGTATAGCACTTTTTCTCAGTTTAATCATCCTAATTTCAGTCTTTTCTCCTCACCCACCAGAGGGTCTCAATTGAGCAACATGTATTTTGCATCTAACAGTAGCCATTTAATAAAGTATTTACTTGCAGCTGCTGGCTGCTGTTCAAAGTCTGAATCCTGAGGTATAGGGAAGGCCTTCATCTCTCTTTGGCTTCCACAGGATGACTGATTGATGTGTAAAAAGGGTGGTATTGCAGTGTTTATGACATTGCAGTGTTTACAACATCCTGACCAGTCCTGTAATGCCAATAAATGTTCTTTCATTTGGGTCTCTGAGGACTTGTGCATGGAGTCACATGTATTTCAATATGCTCTCCAGGAATTCCAAGATAACTTGTTCCAGAATAAATTGCATGATTTTACTGGGGTTTTATTTTCTTTCTAGCTGTGTATGAGGAGCTGCACTTGACATTTGCATTTTGTTTTTTCAGTGTGAAGCTGTAAATTAGTCTCAGATGCCTTGCAGTTTGGGCATGGAGACTCATGAACTTCTGTAATCCTTTTGATGTTCTCTGTCTGTGACTAAAGAACTATAATAAATCTACCCACAAAGAAGATGTTAAAAAGCTGAAGCTGACAGCTTCTTAAGAACAGCCTTATCATCTCTCTAAAAATATGGGCTTGCATCAAACAGACAAATAATTTTTTGCTCTAATTTCCCAGATTAACAGATTTTATATGGCGAACTTTACGCAGCGGTGTACCAAACACCCTCATCTTCTCTAACAACACCTGATGGAGTTGGAAGATAAAATTATTTTTCACATAAACTGAAATTCATTGTGATATCATAAAACTGTGATCAAAACTGCACAAACTCTCCAGCACTGTTAAATGGGTACGAGACATCTCTGGGTATGATGATGAATAAAGATAATTTGGGATAATTTTTTTTAACACTAGGTGTAGATTTAGAGGCCTAAATTAGGTCTTCCTTCTCATTTGTTCTGGAACTTCTTCAAAACAACACCTTCAGACAAGGCCAGAGGACAAAGAGGGAAGTACAAGCCAGTCAGATTCTCATTGGTCCCTGGAAATGTCATGCAGGGAGTCCTCTCAGAGCACATTTCTGGGTGCAGGAAGGAGAGGAAAGTGACTGGTAGCAGTCAGCATGGATTTACTAAGGGTCACTCATACCTGGCCTTATTTCCACCTATGACTGTGTTGCAGGTTAGTGGCAGAGCAACAGATGTTATTTTCATTGAGTTTAGTGAGGCATTCAAGGTTTTTCCATCACATTCTTGTATTCAAGATGGGATGCTACAGTAGGAATGGGAAAAAGTCAGGTGGTTTGTAGTCTGGATAGATTTTTGGGTTTAGAGGGTGGTTGAGTGCTGCCCTGCCTGAGATGTTTTGGTTCTCTGAAATTCTTTTCCCAGAAAATCTTTCTAACTGTACCCATGTTTTCATTCCTTTTCCTAGGAAGAACTTCTTCTTGGATTGACCAATGTGATTGAAGAGGTTAGTCTTTGTTTCACCAATCAAATTGGTCTGTGTAAAATAGTATAAAAGGGAGACACATTCCAGCAATAAAAGGAGTCATTTTCTCAGCCTTGTCAGCTTGGAGTCCGTGCCATTGTGTTGAACAACAGCGTCAGTTCAGTAATAACTCATCTCTACCTGGAGTCTGGCAACAAGGGAAATATCAAACAATCTGCACTGGGACCTGCCCCAAGGATCTGTTTAGAATCTTTACCAGTGGTAAAGAGAGACCTTTTTCACCCAGTGTGCAATGACTTCAAATTGAGCCACCACTGCCACTCCAAGGGACCTGGAGGAATGGGTTGACTCGGACAACAAAAAATTCCGCAATGGCAAATGCTGAATCAAAGAATCCTTTCTGTGGATCAAAGAATCCTTTGCAACAACACAGACTCAAAACTGCCCAAGGAGCAGGTTGGTGGCAAAGGCCCTGTCGGTCCTGGTGGGCAGTGAGAGGGACATGGGCCAGCAGCAAGCTGCAGGAACAGCAATGGCCAGCAGTGGCCTGGGCTGTACAAACAGGGACAGAAAGAGAGAGTGAGAGCAGTCATTGCTTCCACCTACTGAGCACTCCTTAGACCACCTCGATGACTGCACCCAGTTTAGTGTTCCCCCCTGAGGAAAAAGGACATTGATAAATGAAAGCGTTCAGATGAGGGCTACAGGGTGCTGGGGAGCCTGGGCTTATTAAGCCTGGAGCAGCAACAGCTTTGGGGGCACCTAACAGCTGCCCCCAATGCCTAGGGAGAGCTCCCTGAGGGAATGGAGATGGGCTTTATGCAGGCATGCAGGGAGGGAGGGTAAGAAACAAAGAGAAGCTGAAACAGCAGAGTTTCAGCTTGGCTATAAGGAGAAGAGTCTTTCCTATGAGGACAGTCAGATATGCAGATTATGCAGTCTTTGGAGATTCTCCAGACCCAGCTGGAGGATCTCAAATTACAGAGTTGATCTGCTGTAAGCAGAAGACCAAAGCAGTGGCCTCTTGAGGTCGTTCCCAGTCTGAGCTATCCCATGGTCCTGTGACTTCTGTAGAATGAGACCTACACTAAATATGTCATGAGCTATGCCATGACATATTTAGTGAGGGATTTCGGTGAGCTGTGCCATGACATGCTTGGCTAAGGGATTTCCATAGGCATGATGACATGCTGAGGGGGTCATAAGTTATTGGGCAGAGGCTGGATGACCCCTATCACTGCAATCAGACAGGTGGGAGAGGGAGTTATGCTAAAGTGTCCTGTTCTGTCCCTGCACAAATCTCTGTAATCTCTCTCTTTCTTACTCTCTATATTCTTCATTTACATATAAATTGGCTGCCCCTCACTCAGACCTCATTTATGATGGTAGTAACAGAATATTTGACTACATTTTCACATCCTCTTATAAATGTATAAATTGCCATTTGAAATTCTCCATGGTGGAGGATGAGAATATGATCACTTTTCAAACAAGTCAACAGGTTTGTTTATCTCTTCTCCCCAAAACAGGAGCACCTCTTTTAGTAAGATTTGCACCTTTAACTGTATCAGGGTGTACCTGGGAGCAGATGTACATTGTGCTATATATTTTATATTTTGCAGGTCTAATGAATTTCTCACTGACAATCTAAAAGAATCTATAATCTGTTGTTCCAATAAAACACACTATTTGTGAATCTGTGCTTGTGAAAATTCCTGTTGAAATCAACCAGACTTTCTTAATGTTTTCATTTTTGTGGCATGTAAAATACCACATACATGCTCCATTTTCAAGGTCTTTTTGTTGTTGTTGTTACTATGTGGACTCCGACCCTCACTAAAGTCAAAGTGCCCACAGCACACTCAGGGACTTGGAAGGATAAAGGCAGATTACAACTGTATATATTTTTTTTTTACCTCACATATAGTGAGGGTGTGCTGTGCAAGGCAGTTCACAATGTGCTGCCTATCCTGGCCTCTGCTCCCTCTAACTTAAGTTACCACATATTCTTTCAATTAGGCAGATTGGTGACCATCAATGCTCCTTTTTCTCCAACATCCTCTCTTTCCTATACATATGCCTCTCTTCAGCAACAGCCTCTCAGATATTACTTGATACGTGTGAGTTTATCCCAGTTGTGCTGCTCATGTGCTGTTCATGTTGACATTGGTATGGTTGTGCCAGATTGGTGCTACAGCAGGGCTGATCTCACCACCATGCTGGCAGTGAAGGGCAAAGTGGCTCTGTC
The DNA here is from genome assembly GCA_013401135.1 of Cettia cetti. NCBI lineage: Eukaryota > Metazoa > Chordata > Aves > Passeriformes > Sylviidae > Cettia > Cettia cetti. The sequence continues at coordinate 20,064 of VZUI01085690.1, forward strand.
AATCCTGAGAGGATCAATTGTGTCACTCGTGCACAAAAATTTTTGAACCAATTTGAAAGCCTCATAAGCATGAAGGTATTTGCTTATGTAAGTATTTGCCAGTTATGGTCCTAGGTCAGGAAGAAAAGGCAGGAAGCCTCAGGACAACTCAGGAAACTGAAGAAATACAGATTCAGAAAATGTCCTCTCTGGTAGCTTTGTTCTGATCCATCACTTTCTGTTTTGTACTTCATGTAAAAAATTGTGGCCACTTCGCACATTTATTTGCTGAATAATTCTTTTTTCTTATGACCTTTGACTTTTTTGCTACAATTTTTTTCTTCTGTCATATAATTTCTCACCAACTTTCTTTTCTGCTCATATCTAGTTCTTTCCATCTTTCTGAAGAGGATTTGTCCCCTACTCTTTTCATCAGAGACTTTTTATCATTTCGTTTGCTCATAGTTGGAATCTCTCAAAGTTTACCAATATCCTCATGTAGTCAAGTGCTTAGGAATATATACAGCTAACTACAATCTTTCCTAGATACATGTAAAGAAGAATAATTACTTCTCTGGCCTTATAAATGATGCCCCATAGTATAATAAGCTGAAAGACTTTGTCTTCTGCAGCAGAAATCACAGTATATACTCATATTTAGCCTGTTTAATTTTTTATCTACTATCAACTCCAAAATTAATAAGTTATTAGTAATTTTGGAGCTCCCAAAACCCTCTGGAACTTTTTCCTTAAGATATAAGCATATGCCTCATTAATGCCTTTATAATTTATTCATCACTTTTTAATGTTCTGTTAAATTCCTCTCTACTTTCAAAGTTAGAATTAAATATGTGTATGAACCATGTTCATTTCTGACTGAGTAGAGGCCCTCCAGGAACTGATGAATTCAACATTTAGCTGATGATTGTCAGTCAGTCCCTTGCAGCAAGCTCAGTTATCAGCTAGATTATGAATTTTGGAGGGTGGAAATTATCAGCTGTGTTTCTTTATTGTGATCTTTCATCACTGATGTCAAAGGGTGGTGTACATCTGGTGTCAGTGAACTGATACCAGGAATGCATGTTGTTTTTTAGCTTCAGTAATGAACTTCATTCATGGTACGGCAGGAAATGCAGTAGGACCCATGTTGTTTGGAATCATTAAATCTGCTCGAGCTGGTAATAGAACAGATGTTATTGTTCAACCACAACTTCTTAGGCTGGATAGGAAACATCCACTAACTCTCAAGTGTTAAGACAAAGGTAAGAGGACAATTAAGGGCTAAAATCTACCCAAGTAATAAAGTCTTAGATTGTTCTGATTTTGTCAGGAAGTACTCCTGCATACAGGCTGGAAACAAACCCTCAGATGCTGCATGCTGAACTCGGTGCCTCTGCCTGCCAAGGATGGGGGAGCAGCAGCAGAAATGCTGTAGAAACTGAAAGCCCCTGACTTCTGCATATCACAGCAGCTTGGATTTCACGGGGACCAGTTAATCCTCCTTTTGGCCTTGTGTCTAGAGACCACACTCAGTATCCCCTCCAATGGTGAGGAGATAGTGAGAAAGATGAGATATGGGGAGACCTTGACAGCATCCCCCTATGATCCATCTGCAGCTGCTCTAGGGAGAGCTGACATGACATCAGGGGCTGTCAGCACACGCTGCTGAGGAACAGTGGAAGGTTGCAGTTCCCCTGAGGAATGAGTTTTCCCTCTGGAGACAAGGGCATGCTGCCCTGCAGTGAGAGGGGCCTGTAGAGATGAGAGGTCTGCCATCTCCAGGGATGTAATTTCTGAAGTGCTGAAAGAAAGCAATTGCTAACAATTTTCTGGAGAAACAGCATGTGAGTTATTGATTGATTCTTACTGTCAGGTAATCTGAGCACAAACTTTCTGTGAGGAAAGGCCAAAGTGTCAAATACACATTTCATCATTTTCAAGAACATCTACATCAAACTGATGACAGGCAGAACTAGAGTCCCCTCACTTCATGTAATATATGCTTCCAAAGTTCAATAGCATTGTCATATAATTCAAGGGTTTGCTTCAATCACTATTCATAACTTCTGTTAGCACTGGAGTTGGGAAAATAATGAAAATATTATTCATAGAATGTATTAGTCCCCAAATTCCATGAATCTCATTGAATAGATTATTCAACTATTATTATCTCTCATCCCCCTTATTCCTCCTCCCATTCCCCAGGGATTTTCAGATGACTACCCATAAGGAGGAGCAGGTGCAGATGCAGGTGTTGACCCAAGATGGAGATGCTGCAGCTGTCCTGTATCACCCAGGTGCATGGATGGTGAACATCCAACACACAATGTGAGTGGCTCCTTCATTTAATTTTATGCGTTGGACCCAGAAAGATATTACTGCACAAAAGTTCAAAATTACACTAGATAGGCATAGACAGCTCAATCACATCCTGAATATTTAAACAAATATAATTTCTTCAGAGGTAGATTGTGTCTGAGAGATAGAATGGCAGCAGCAGCTCCTGCTTGGTGTCTGCAGCTCAACTGTGCTCGTTTTTCTCTAAAGGTGTCATGCAGGAGAGGGGCAGTGCTTTTCCAAATTCGTTGTGGCAGAACTGAAAGCTGTGTTCTCTTATAAAGGATATCTATTAAGATATTTTTACAAGCTCAAGGCTTAAAATTTGGGCTATTTGCAGTTATTTGCATTAAGGCTGCATTCTTTATCCCCTCTAATGAAGGAAGATTTAGAAGGCTGCACTGTGCAGCCCCTTGTGGAAGTGTCTATGGCTTTCACATGTTTGCAACCAGGAAGATACTTGCCCTGTCTGCACCTGCTGAAGGGTGGGAAAAGACCTGAGAGCCATGTGCACTTTATGAGGTAGAGTATGAGGCCTGATCAAGAGGGCCCTGACCTGAAACTACCAGCACCAACCTGCCCCAGGGCAGCTCCGTGGTCAGGTCCCAGCACTGCTCCCCTTCTTCATCTTGGCAGTCTAGGTGTCAGGAGGTTTGGGTAGATGCTTCTTCCCAGCATCTTGCACAAGGAGACATATGGACAGTTGCACCAAGTTCTGCTCCCTCTTATGGCTCAAAAGTCAGGAAAGACAGCAGGGAAAGCCTTGAGCTTATGGAATTATAGATACCATTTATAGGTATAGTGCTCCCAGCCTGAGGGCACAGGAACTTACAGGAAGAAGGGGGAATGGTGTTTCTCACCTCCTTTTTAAATGACTGCTCACTTCATGGTGATCCCTGCAGCTGCTTGTAGCAGGTGCACAGGATGGACCTTGTCACTCACCAGTGAACTCTTCAGTCGTGTCCTGTCTGCACAGGGTAGAGCTTGGTGAAAGGAACCTTTCAGACACAGCATGGGCAGAATTGCTCATCACACTCACTAATTTCAGCCAAAGAAAGGAGACGACTTGGCAATGCCTTTGGTGATCAATGTCTGCTAAGCAGGCTGTAAGCACAACCCCTGGAATAGCACCTATCTTTTTACCTCAGCATGGTCTGTATTGCTTCATCCTCTGACTAAAACCTACCACAGAGCAAGTTTGAGCACCTTGTGGGTGCCTCTTCCTTCGTGACAAGGGAATTAGGCTCATCATTGTTGCAAAGTGGACTAGAGGGCTGCATATGGGTCCAAGGAGATTAAAAACCCCTGACTGACCTGAATTTGATCATGGGTGTGAGTGCAAAGCATCTTCTCAATCACATCTTCCATCATAGGAGGAGGAGCAGAACCCAAGTGAACCAGTGGGGCTGCAAAGGTCAATATTTCTCTTGTAGAGCTCAGCACACGGCACAGAGTGAAAGAAACATTTCCCCCAGCCTGTGTATGCTGCTGCAGTACAAATTAAGACTGTTGTAGGCTGTGGGTTTGAGCCATAAATTTCTGCATGCATGCAAGACCTGCAAGACTCACACCATGGTCCTCCAGGGCATCCCCCAGAGAAGCTTTTGGGAGAGAGCTGCAGGCATGTGCTGGTTCCATCCATCCTTGGCAAGACAGGATGGCTCCCTCCCTCTTGCAGCCTCACACAAGTTGTGAAACATCCTCCCAGCCTGCAACCTGCCTTCATGCTGCTTGAGGATTGCCTGTGGCTCGAGGAGCTCAGCTTTGCTGCTCCTGCCTAGTCCTGTGAGAGAGCTGGGGCAGCACCATGGCAGCCTGTACTCTTTCTTTTCCTGTAAGAGCTACTATGTCCTCTGTAACAGGGGAAAAACTGCTTAACTCAAGGGGTTTTAAGCAAATCAGGATCAAAGCAATTTTGAGATTATTTTTAATGACGTATAATTAACTGGCAATCAGTGAATTGCACATGCAGGATCAATATCAGTAACATGACACAGAAACCACAGCACTAGATGGCTATGAAATATTAATAACCACCTACAAAATTCAAAATAGACTTTATATCTAATCCCCCAAAGCTCTAATCCCACAATGTGCACAGCTTTGTGCACACCACCTACTCACAGGCCACGTGGGCCACCAGCACTCTACCCCTCTCCTAGGCATGGAGATTCCTCTACTCTCACATCCCTCCTGTGAAAAATGGGTGCTGTCCAAGACCACACCAGTGACAAAGATCCACCCTGAGCTCAGACACAGGCACTGAAGATGTCCATCTCCACTACACTACATATCTCCACTACAGCATCCCATACTGTCACCCCACCAGAACAGGACAGGATAGACTGCTTCTAGTTGGAAGGGACCTAAATGGTCACCCAGTCCAACTGCGTGAACACTTCAGGACTGACCAAAAGTTAAACCACATTATTAAGGGAATTATCCAAATGCCTCTTCAACACTGACAGGTTTGGAGCACTCACCACCTCTCCAGAAAGCCTGCTCCAGTGTTTGACCACTCACTTGGTAAAGACGTACTTCCTTATGTTCAGTATGAACCTCCCCTGCTGCAGCTTTGAACCATTCCCAAACATCCCACTACTGCATACCAGGGAGAGGAGCTCATCACCTCCCTCTCAAAGTCCCTCCTCAGGAAGTTGTGGAGAGCAATGAAGTTGCCTCTCAGACCCCTTTTCTCCAACTAGACAAGCCCCAAGTCCTGACCTGCTCCTCACAGGCAGTTTCTTGCGGCCCTTTCACCCGCTCTGTTGCCCTCCTTTAGATGAGTTCAGGTGCTTTCCCACCCTTGTTAAATTGTGGGCATGGAGCTGCATCTGGTCCTTGAGGTGAGGCTGCACCAGTGCTGAGCACAGGGGGACAATCCCATCTTCTGGACACAGACTCACTGCTGACTCACACTGAGCTGCTGCCCACCAGACCCTAGGGTTCCTCTCCAAAGGGCTCTCCAGACACTCCTCTCCCAGTTTATTCATGCATCTGGCACTACTCTGTCCTAGGTGAAGGAACCAGCATTTGGACTTACTAAATTTCATCCCATTAATCATAATGCAATGCTTCAATCGATCTAGATCCCTATGCAGGGCTTCCTGTCCCCCAAGAGAGTCAGCAGCACCTCCCAGTTTGGTATAATCAGCAAACTTGCTAATGGTGTGTTCACCTCCTACACGCAGATCATTAACAG
>VZUI01085705.1:0-29322 GCA_013401135.1 Cettia cetti
TTTTATTTTATTTTATTTTATTTTATTTTATTTTATTTTATTTTATTTTATTTTATTTTATTTTATTTTATTTATCTTTGAAATAAGAAAGCCTTCCTTAACTCAGTATTTTCTGGTAGTTGAATTTCCTACCCCTGACATTGTATTTTGGGGAGTTCCCATTTCAGTGGTTACATTGTATTAATTAAACTTTCACTGTATAGGGTGGTTTCCTGCTGAACCCTATTCACAGCACCAGAGTCTTTTCGGCATGATTTTTGTAACTCTCTCATTGACATTCACCAAAATGTGCAACATTCTTTCATATTAAGTGGAGGCAGCAAACATTAAGCTCTTAAAAATGTGCATAACAGGAAGCTAAAGACAAAATGTTCTCTACAAAATTTGCATGCATGAAAAAACATCAACTATACCATAGAAATCAACTTTTTGCAGTTAAGGTGAAAAATTTGTTTGGAAACAGGAAATCAGACTAATACATCAAAAATAACTAGTTACATTATTTAGTAAAATAAGCCTGCTTGTCTTCAGTTGTGTCCCTGTTTTGTTAGCAGTAGCAGTGATCAAGGAAGGAAATAGTTGGAAGCTGATACTGCCACTGGTGCTAGTATTGCCAAAAAAAAAAAGGGGGGGCATGCTTTTGATGTAACAAATACAAGGATGTTTTGAATATTTTAGTGTTTTACGAAATATTGTTGTTCCAGCATACTCTTTGTGGAGGACAATATTTAAGCTTTCCTTCCCAAAGCAGCTCTCAGGGGTGTAGTTTGACATTCTAATACTGAACAAGAACATGATTTGCTGCAGAGTTGTAGTTTCTAAAATGCTATTTTCTCACCATGTGTTTCAGAAATACCACCCCATGCAGGTAAAAGTACAGAAAGAAGTTGACCACAATCACTTGTGTGGATTGTTATTGGGGCAGCTCGTGGAGGATCTCAGCACTGCAAGGGGGACAGGTGTATTCCTGTGTCTGTACCTTGCTGCCTGCTGCTGTAAAATGCATTTTTTGTGCTCAGCCTTCCTTAGTCCCTTGAGCTGCTAGCTGGATTTAGGGCCATCTCAGACACAACCCTGCAGCTTCTGAGAGCACCCCATCACAGGGTGCCTGTCCCTCCACAGACAGCTGGACATGTAAATGCGGTGTTCACTGCTCATGTGACATGAAATGAAGGATGAGTTGTGAGGTGCTAAGAGGTTGGCAGGAATAATAACTTGAGCCTCCCGGGGAATCAGGACATCCTGCCCTTTCTCAAAGTGCTAACTGGGACACTTTATCAAAAGCCTGGTATCTGCCCTTCTTTTAACTCCTTCTATAAACATGCTTTAAGTACAGAAACCAGACCTGCTCTTCCTGCGAGGGAAATGTTCTTGAACTCACTACTGGTGTGACATGTGATCTAAGGCAGGCCATTCTCTGGGCCTTGAGGGTAGAGATTTCAGCCAAGAGGTTTCTCAAAAACTAATGACTTCCTTGACTTCTGGCACTGAATTGTACAATATGGGAAATCAGCAATTGGCTGCCAGTTTTATTTTTGAGCGTTAGCGTGGATGGACCACCCAATCCTGCCAGGGCTTAGATCACCATGTTGATTCAGGTTTCTCCAAGCAGAATGGGACAGCAGTGTGCCTAAAATGCCAGCAAATCCTGGTATTTGAAGTGCTGGGAATGGTGGCAGTTTTCAGTTTTTCATTTGTTAAAGACAGTATCACAGAGAAGACTTAAGTGATCTTGCAAGGCAGGGAAGAAGAGGTAGGATAATGCATGAACAAACATGTCCACAGGTCTCCTAGCATTTTCAAAGCAAAACAAGGGTCTGTAGTGTGGCAAAAGGTAGTAACCAAAGGATCTGTTCAGGTTTTTTAAAATTTTTGACATACCCAGCTGAGATACAGTGTTGAGCTATTCTTGATGAATCTGTTGCTGAAGTCAGTCGCAAAAATTCAGCAGATTTCAGTGCAAAAGAATAGTAGGCTTTGTGTATGACTGGAGATACACACTCTTATTGTGACTGCTAGTTCGAGTTCAGAACTCAGAGAGACAGAACTGGAGAGGTGAGGTTTCTAATAATGCTAGACATAGATGTCCTGGGGTAAAAAAACCCCACTTTAGTTTCCAATTTAGTCACTTCTGGCATTTTTTTTTACTTGCATTAAATAAACCGAGGGGCAAAAAAATAATCTCAAACATATAAACATCTCATCACCTGCAAATTATACATGAATATAAAATAAATATGCAGTAAAACTCAAAAAGACACCTGAAACTCTTGCTAGTTATGACTTCAAAATATGTACCTATTCATTGACAAAGCTTGTTTAGGAGTAATCATCACCAACAGCATAATAAAGTAAAAAAATGCGATTAACAGGTAACAAAAGAATATGGCTCAAATCATATCTTTAACGTTGGGGGGTGTAGGAAAAAAAATCCTTTATTTAAAATCCCCTTCTCTCATGATCAGAATTAAGCAGTGATTTTATGTCTCTATTACGTTCACCTTTTATTCATATACAAGTACTTGCTTTTTTCCTTCTGTCTCCTTTCCTTGTTTTGTTGCGCTTTTTTTTTTGAATCAGTCCTCTCCCTCCACCCATGCCCCCAACATTCACACTACACAGTCTGGCTGTTGCACTTTTTTTTTTTTCCCAGTGTCCCCCTTTATCTGCCTCAACCAATCTCCAAATGAATGCATGTCTATCATGGCCTTAGCTTTGACACTCTGGATATATTGATTAATAGTTGCCCTAAGCTCCTTTTAGCAAATCAAATTTTCACTTTTAGCAAGGATTTCGCCTCTGATTTATTCAGCAAAGTGAAATGCACTAAATTGACTTTGACATTCAGGGAAAATGGCTGAAAAACAAAGAGGGGAGGAAAGAGATATAAATTGTGTGGCAGCTGGAGACTTCAAGCATAAAAGAGGCCGTTTTCTATAGAATATCACTGGTTAATTTGGAAACATGCATTTAAACAGGAGTATAAATTATTTTCTTAAAATTAGATGTTTTTTAGACTGAGGACTTGGGATATAGCAAGGTTTACTTAGCAAAATGCAATATATTCAACCCAAATTCATCACTTGCTAATCATGGTGCAAGTGTGGGACCCACTTTTGTTGCCACTAATAATTATTATGTTAAACGAGAGACAAAGAGGTTTCTGAGTAGTTTTATAATGAGGTGCTAAATTGGTAAATATCTTCCTACCATTGCATTATGTTGTTCACTCCTGTGGCCCTTTAAAAATAAGAAATGATTAATAAAAAGAGAGCAAATCAGGAGTAATGAATGCCAGTGCTTTTCATTTTCTTTCTATAAACAAAAATGGCTAGTTTCTGAGTCTTAAATGCAAAAGTACAAAAAGATGTAGCAGCCATTTGCTATTATTCTTCCAGCAAAATCAAGAGTGTTGTATTACACTGGGTGACTTGTAGACTGAGTTAGAGATGTTGTATGCTCACAGATGCTGCATGACTGAAGTACCAGGAGGCTGAAAATGCCCCCTTTCATATTTGCAAGTGTCCAAATGCACTGCTAAGTGGAATAAAGGAGAGGGGAAAAGAACAAGAAAAATTATTATTCTGTTCCATTAGCAGATCTGGTTGTTTCTGAGGGGAGTGTACAAATACGCAAACTGAAACTGCAGGAAATGGTTTAGGCTTGTTCCATGGTCAGATACTACCGCAAAAATTAAAAAGAAATACAGGTGGCTGTTTGCTCAGTTAATCTGTAGAGACAGACCAGAAGCCTTCGGTAGGATCGGTTGTCATGGGTGTACAAGTCAAATGTGCTGTGCCAGGCTCTTGTTGTTCAAGGATCTGGGCCTGAAGGGATAAATCCCCATCAGTAGTCAGTGTATCAGTGGGAGCTGAGAGTTTCCTTTGTCCCCTGTGTGTACTCACCACCTCAGGACTCTGCAGCACTGTGCAGAATCGAGGTTTAAGCAAGTATTTCCACTTAGGGGACAACAATACTCACCTTTGTACCCACTTCTTGTGTGACAAATGGGTTTACTAGATTAGGTCTGTGTAAATTGCAGATGACTCAGTAGCAGTTTTCCTTCTTCTAAGCCAACAAGGAATTAATCTTATTACCAGAGGGTAAGAGGTCTAAATGTATCTTAACCTTTTTAATTTTACTGTAATCTCCATTCTTTTTTTTTTTTTTTTTTCTTGGTAGCAAGCTGGGTGTGAGGCTTCAATAATAATGGCCTTTTGCAAGTGGAACAAGCATCTGGAGTGCCATACCCGAGATATCTGGGCACATCAGATTTTCAGGCATGTGACTATTCCATCATTCCATTGCCACCCCCCATAATATAGCTCAACTTTATTAAAAGACCACTAGTTAAGAGCACACTGTATGAAAGAATTGAAACTTTTGAAATAGTCTTTGAGGGGGTGTCCTTTCCCGAACTTCCCCAAATTGTACAGTTCATACCTTAAGGATGGCCAGCTACTTACAAGTAGTGCATGGCTGCAAGGCAGGAGGATGCCTTGCTCAGAAACACAGGAAGAAAGTTGGAACAAATCTTGACATTATTCCTTAAATGAGGAATTTGCAAAAGAGGCAAATGCAGCATTACTGAGCCTGTCATTCATGTTCACTAAGTATCACTTCTGTATTTACAGGACTCCTCTCCTCTAGAAGAATAAAGGGTTTTTTTCAATCAGATTCACAGTTTAAAGAACCTCCAAACAAAGAGTGGTTTTTTCAGTTTTAAAACTCCTGAAGGCTTTGTTGGAGATAAGATGATCAATTTTATATGTCATTTAAATTGGCCTCTGAAAGAATCATAGCAGATATTGAGAATGCAGAAGTAAACTTAGAGCAATATAGCCCTCTTATGGTAACTATTTAGACTATTTAAAACTAAACATTTTACTTACTCATCTAAGCCTCCAACCAAGAATATATTTACTTTGTTCTGGGTGGGGAAGAAAAAAACACCTTCTCAGTTATACATGTTGACACTGTAAATCCAGGATGGGAGGAGGGAAAGAGCCAGTTGCTTAGATTGGATTTAGAGCAGACAGGTCTCCACCTGCATGACTGGTTCAGAGACACAGGATGGTCTAGTTTCCTACAGTCAGCTGAGACCAGTTAAATACTGTAATTCTAAGAATGCCTCTACTTTCTCTCTGGATAAGTTCGGCTTCACACCTGCTTAACCTACATTGGAATAGGATTAATTACCTGAATTGCAACGCCCCCTTAGCCAGTCAGCACGTTTCTGGCAGGGCACATGGTGACCTGGGTCTGGTTATATATAGTGTATGGACAACACCTGGGTTGTAATGGCAGGGCTCAGTCCAGCCTGATACAAGAATCAGCAGTTTTTAAAAAATGAGTCTGCAGTAATTGCCTTCTGCAGCAGCTGGATCATACAAGGGCTTTAAGAAGTCATGTCTTCATTGGTAGTAAGTCTTTTTTGTTGGGCAATATTCAATTTATGCACACACGTATAAATATATAGTGTATACGTATGTGTGTGCAGAAAGAATCCAAAGAAACGCAGAATCCAAAGAGTGCAGGTACTGGTGCCCCTGTATTTAATTACTTAGATGGAGCAGTTATTGACTGTAACTTTTGACTCGATGTTCTATGTTACTTCAATTCATCATCCCCAAGTTTAATACTGCATAGCAGGCAGTATTAAAATATTTTGGTGATTCTTCATGCAAGGGAACACACAACCTTCCTTTCATTTGAAAACATGTTCTGGAAAGTTCTCTGAGAGTATGTTGGTCAGGCCAAAGTGTTTTCCACACCAAACTCCTGGGGCACGTATTTTAGACGAGTGGAAATTTCACAGTATAGCTCTGACCCTTCTCCCCAAGATGTTTTATCTGCCATGTTGTGCACCATCAGTTTCAATCAGCTGCATTAAGAGCTGAGGTGAAATCAAATACTGAAATGAGGCACAACTACAGATGCAGAAGGCTCCAAGTTCACTGGAAATGGCACTTGCAGAGTAGAGTCAGCTCGCTTAGCAAGTCCTGACATGTTATGCATGAGAACACTGGAGCAAAGAATTGTGGTGAGGGTGGAGAAGAGGCGGGGGCAAATCTGCGGTTTCCGTGCATCCAGCTGTTGAAGAGATTAAGGGGGAACAGTTTAGCAGATAATGACTGCTGCTCATACATTTGTTCGAAGAAGTTGCACTTCTGGCATAAATATATCATGACACTAGCAGGCTGCAGGGTATATTTCTAGCCAGAGATTTCTTCTGGCTATGCTTTAGCATCATTCCTTCCCCGCTGAACAGGCATTAGACTCCAAACTTGCTACGATTCAAGCTATATCTGGTAACATATAAAGCTTTCTCTGACCCTTGTGTCTCTCATTAATTAACTCTGCTTGCAGTTAGAAGAATTTAAGAGTCCTTCCCCATATCAGTCTCTTGTAGAAAGCCATTCTACTCTGTGATCCATTCCTTACTTCACTACTTTGAAGTTTCCCAGAGATAAATTTAACAGTTGGGTGGATTCAGGAGCAGCTTGCTTAGTATCAGTGAATCTTCAGCTGCAGATATAACATGCAAAATGCATTGTGAATTCCAGATTATCTTCATTCAGTGAGATTATAGGAGTAAATTTTGAAGAGTTTCTTTGTGTTTTGAGTTACTTGAACGTTTTCTGGACCCCATTAATGAATTGTGCTGAATGCTTTGCTGAATATATATGCAATCCAAATTTGGGGTTTGCAGGATTGCACCGGCGCATCAGTGGCAATGAGTAGTTGGCTGTGTTCCGTAATGTGAAGCACACCATGGGCTCTGTAATCAAGAGGCCACTGGGAGACAGAGTGCCCCCCCCAGACAGGCAGTGCAGGTAGGAGTGGGGACAAGCAGGGCACCTGCTGTGCAGGGTCATGCCTGCTTCCTCTGTAGCATAAACCTACAGAGGGCAGTGTCTGACAAGAGATTTAGGTGGGCATTTCAGGAGATAAAGTCATGGAAAGAGGCTGTTGGTTGACAAGGAATATTTGCATGTTCATAACCAGCAGCATTGTAATCAGCCAGCATCAATGACAAACATCAAATCTTTCAGAGAACCTGCTAGGAGGAAGAAAAAATACACCTAAAATCAGCTTGTGGCAGACAGGGTGATGGGAACATGGGCTGCCATTGGTGTCCTGAGTTCCAGTGCTGCAGCCAACACAGATGAACTCCAATTTGCCATTGATGGCTGCATGGACAAGTGTACTGTCTCTGTGGTAGAAAGCGGTAGCTATTTATATACTGAATGGCAATACTAAACAATTTAGGAGAAGCAGTGAAGTGTGTCCTATCCAATTAAAAATGCAGTGAGAATTTTAGGTAGGCAAAATGTAATTATTTAATTGGAATTTGACCGGGATGCTTTTCCACTGTTAAAATAAATATAAATTACATGAGCTATAAAACTTTAAATTATGAAAATATTTTGAGGTCTTTGAGCATGGTAATTGGAGCTATATATTCAACTTTGTTTTTAACCTGACACTTCATAATGGCTGTTCCCTAAAGCAAGTTTTTTTTATATTATCGAATATCCCTTAGTGAAGCAAATTAGCAATCAGTCTGGAAAATATTTAAGTAGTACAATCACATTATTTACACAGGCACTTCCATTGTGCAGTGTTCTCTGTGTTCCCCAAAATATGTAGGATCACTTCCTCAGCTGTCAACATTCACTCTCGAACCTCCCTCTTTAGTAAAGCTTTATATGAAAATCCATTTAGGCCAGTAGAAAGACTTGCCTTGATTTCACTGCTTTGGATCAATCCCTAAACATGCAGGTCACAATCTGTAACCTGTATGAACCTCAGAGGTTTATTATTTGCCTTCTGCTTGAATTACCACTTCAGTGTAAATGGTGGGGGACTTTGTGCAATTCCTTGCACAAGCTCTTTTTTCTTTTAATATTTCTTTATATTATTATTATTAATGAGAAAGAGAATCCTACTGTGGTGAATTAGGGTCGTTTACTTCAAGCTGAATAAGAGTCTGCTCTTATCTAGAACTGTATTTCAGTGCTTACACAGGAGCATCAGCATCTGGCCAGAATGATAGAATGTTTCCTGTGACAGAAACCCTGCATTTAGTATTTGGAATAATTTTAAAACAGCATCCAGCATACCCCTGGAAATAGGTTCTCTGGTGCTGTGGCCACAGTCAGTGATTCCAGTTACTTGAATCATGTTGTCCAAAATATATTCTCCAGTTAGCTTCCTATCAGGTTGAGGAATTCCAGGTATTTATTCTGTAAATTTTGTGCTTGTGGGGACTGTTCTCTTGGGGTTCCCTGAATTAGAACCGCTTCTATTTTTTTTATGCAGTTCCCCCCCCATTTAGTAAAGGGGGTTTTTTGCCATATGGTTTTGCTCTTTGGGTTTTTGCTTGCTGCATTTTAAGAACTGAAGGCACCGCAAGTCTTTTCCTGGTACTTCCATTGATACATTTAGACAGTGCTGAGGTGCAGGCTCCATGTTACATCCATACTTGGCTCGTTATCCTCTTATCAAGCTCTTTGCATCCCTTTGTTTATTTGAGGAGACAGGAAGACTGTGTGAAGGCTGCTTAGTCAGGGATATCAGCGTTGTTGGCAGGGGAGTGATTGCCAGTTGAAAAACAAGGCATTATTGCTCATTTTTTCCCTCTTATTAGTTTGATTACATTTGCAAATCAAATCAATCCATCAGACATGATCAGGCCTCGTCCGCATTTTAAGGAATAGTAATCTCCGTCTAATAAGATGCAAATGTGTCACATCGGTAAGTAACCAATAAATCATCGTCTTGTCTTTGGCAATCATTAAATATCAGAACCAACAGTCAATTTTTAGTATTTTCAATTTGCGATATGCCGCTGGAATATAAAGATAGATGGACGTAATTACACAAACCAAACACTATTTCAGTTCATTCCAGACAGCAAATTTAGTGGAAGGTATAACTGGCTTGTCATCACACTACATTATTCCTGGCGGTTCATGCAAAGTTCACAGACAAGCTTCAAATGGACATTGCTTTTTTTACTTCCCTTAACAACATTCCCACTACCACCACCAAACTTCAAAAAATGACTTGAAATGCTGTAGGACATCACTTCCATGAGTGCACAAAAAGACACAGGAAGAGAAACGTTACCCCTTTTCTTAGTGCAGGCACCTTGTGCAAGTGTTAGACTGAAGGCCAAAAGTTTGCTAGTACTTGCTGCATTCTTCCTCTCTCTTTCTCTTCCTTTGTTTTTAGACATTTTAATCTGAAATTTCAATGTTTCCTCAGAGTAACTTTTTAACAATTTTTTCAAGTTACCTCAGGTTTAGTAATTAGAAAACAAGCAAAGACAGACAGTGAGAAGGATTGGCACAACAGCTTCCCTCCCTCTCTCTTCTCATCCCCACCTTTTAGAGGAGTGAAAATTCAAATTGTTTTTCTTTATCCTTTTTTTCTTAAATTGATTTGGGATTTGGGAAAATTGATTGCCTCATGTGCATCCCAGGCATTAATTGATATGTTTATTGTCTGATCTGCCATGTCTTGCTTTCCATGAATGACTCTATCTGTGTGTGTACAACAATTTACATGCTTTTCAAGAAAGAAACAGGCATAAGATTACACCCTGGCAGCAGGAGTGGCAAAATAAACCAAAACCTCATCTTAAGCAGCATCACTTTTACCTGGATATTTTTGACTGATTTAATAATATGGGGTACAGGTCCTAAAATTGCAGACCTGCAGGGAGAGTGCTAATTTCAACAGGAATTTGGGCCAGTTGGAAATGGTATTATTGGGCCTTCTTACAGTGCTGAGCGACATGAGAGAGAGAGAGAGTGCAAAATACTGTCTCTGCTCTGACACAAGCGGCTACGCGGAAATAAGAAAAGAGGATTTTGTAGGCTTGTGCTGACTTAATGTAGGTTTCCAGCACACCAAAGCCAGACAGTGGGCTTACTGTGCTTGACCTTAAGAAACTTCTTGCCATGAGCTGCGTGCCCTGGGTGGACCTGCTGCTGCAGTATGCTGTTAGTTGTGTTTGTTTCAGCTAACTTGCTTTGGGAGGCTGGACCTCAGGTGCTTTGGAGTGACTTGTGGAGAGATCCTTTAGTCCCTTCTGTGAGAAGATAGTTTTTCACAGTAGCAGTTTGATTTGATTTGGTAAATTAATTAAATGGAAATTAGTGAAGAGGCTTTCTAGTGAGCACACCTACTTGCTTTGGGTTCCCCATCTTGTTGAGCAAAGCGGTGAGGAGAGTGGTTGTAAAAATGTGAACATGTAAGTACTGGGTAGACACTGCCTGTTACTCATTTTTGGTATCAAACTCAAAATTGCAAAGAAATACTTGTAAGCTGCTCACAGTGTTGATTCCACATGCCAGAGATTTAGACAGCTTAAAACATACCATCAATTAACAATTTTTTCTTTTTTTTTTTTTAAATATGTTATTACCTGTATCTATAGATTTTTATCCTCAAACTGGTGTCAGTCTCTAGCAGCTTTGTGGAAATAAGAGGTTTATGCCAGATCTAAATGAAGCAACTGAGTAATTGTAGCTCTAGTCTCAACAAAGTTTGAGCTTCCTGGCATTTTACATTAATATATTCTGGATGTTCCAGACCTCAGTTGCTAGACTGGTGCTGCTGAGTTGCCTTGCAAAAGTCTACTGATTTTTAGTCTCCAGAGACTGGTGAGTAAGAGCTGCACACAGAGGTAATGTGCCTAAGAAGCTCAGCACCAGAACCTTATGTTCTGTCTAAGCATTTTACATACTACCATGATATGTTTAATTTGCTTTTTCATCAAATCAATAATGGGTCTAATTGAAAAAACTGGCAGAACTACATACAGCCTAACTATACCAGTGTGAGTGTTTTCAGGAAATCAGGGATATTGCACAGCTACACAAGTGACACCTGTGTTAGTGCTGCACCTTTACTACCAGTGTGTACAGAAACAAACATTACTCAGGTGCAGCACCTGTACCAATTGATCACTATGCTATCAGAATTTTAATCACCTGGCATTCAGCTCAGAGAATAAAATTTACATCTTAATGGGTGACACTTATTCCAGCACATACACACATGCACAACTAAAAATGATACTACTCACTCTTGTTGGAAAGTGTGCATCTATTTTTGTACGCTTGGCAGGTCTTGTTCTTAATATTTATTCCTGAATACTTGAGGTAGGTGCTACATCTTTTCAAATAAAAACTTATACAGGACTCTGTAATAAAATACATCGTGGTCCATTGTGGCATGTCTCTTATCCTGCCCTCACTCTCCCAAGAAAAAGGTATTTTTGAGGCTATTTAGTGCTTCACAGAAAATAACCCGTGTGAAGAGAAATAAATAAGTGAAGTTTGGCAGTGTAAAGATTGGATGGCCCAGCAATGGTGCAGGTGCTTTGGCTGACAGTGTGGAGGAGCTTGTGTGAGAACAGAACCAACTCCTACTGACAGGAGCATTCAGTTATGCAAAGTCTGGTCAGCATCCGTGGGGCTGGCAGAAAGATCCAGGCCAGGTGTACCAACTACAAGATGAGGATTCCAAAACACTGATTTTAAAAGGAAGAAATGAGGATTTCAAGTTTACATTTTATATAATTGCAGAGCTAGTTTGGTTTTGAAATACAGCAAAGGCTTAGTTGTTAGCATAGGGTAATCGCCTTTGCTGTTTAAAGAAAAATAGTAACAATACAAAAGGTATTGCACATTGACATATGGAAATATAATGCTTTTCAGAGAAATTTTGTGGGGATTTTTTATTATGTGGCTAATTACGTATTTACATGTAATGGCACTAGCAGAGCCATTACAGTCCATTGGGTAAATAATATGCATTTTAAAAACCATTTATAAATATGTATTTATTTGATGGACCAGAACGGGTTTTTGAAGTCATTCTCATCCACTGAGTAAATAATATATGGATTGCTTTTAAAAATAAATATGTATTTCTCCAATAGACATTCCATGCAATTGGGTAAATAATATGCATTTTTCATATATTAAAAAAAATACATACAAATGTATAGAAATCTGGCCTTCCTGAGCAAAATGACTCAAAAGGTGTCAGCCTTAGCTTTGAAATTTCTGTTGAGAATTGTCAGTTTGTATCACATCCTAGAGTTAATTAAATGTATTTTATGCATTTTCATACAGACAGTATAATACCAATGTCTGTTTACAGTTTTACAGCACTGGTGCACTTGACCCTCTCACTCAGTGCTGTAAAGTCAGCACTATGTGGTCAAGGTCCTGGTTTTACTTTGTGTTAATCCTAATGCAATGCCAGACACATTAATTTTGTGGGCATAGTCCTGCATCCATAGAATTGCATGGGGAAAAAATGGTCACCTTAGTAGGAGTCATCTCAAACTCTGTTGTACTGCTCAATTTTAACCAAAAAAAAGGTCTACAAAGTATATTCAACATTTCTGAAAAATATATGAAATGAATAAAGGGATAAAATATTTAGACAAGGAGCTTCATGTTTTCTCATACTTTGTCTGCTAGCCAACAGTGAGAAATAGACCAAACGAGCATGAAGGGGAAGTGTTAAAGTTGAGCTCCATCCTTTTCCAAATATTTTAGCCAGTTTATCCCTTCATCCATTTCACATTTACAGAAATGTTAAATAGACTTTAAGCCCTTTTTTGGTTAAGATATTTGTTATTATTTTCAGACATTAAATGAATAAAACAGCATAACAGCCCTGTTAATTTATTTATATATATTGTATCTCTGGTTTGCAGAGAAATACTGTAAGACAGAGAGGGACTTTGTGGCTCCAGCAGAATTACACAGAGAGACAGTGGAAGATTTGGGATGCCAAATTCTTCCTCCTGTTCTTCCTGTATAAATGCACCTCATGCTTCATCTATGCTTCTGACATCATCTGTGATACAGTCCTGAAAACTGCTGATGTTAGTAAGTTAGTTAGCTCTTTGACAGGTGTGTATTTGGCAAGTGCCAGCTATAAATGACTTGTGCCCTGTGCAGTCAGGATAGCTAAGCAGGGATTTGACAGAATAGATGACAAAATTCTCACCCCTTTCTTCTCAGATCGTTGATGGGGCACTTAACATCCATAAGGGAAGCCACAATAAATGTCCGGTGACCATAAAGAAGGATCAGCAAGAAACAGACAATTGAAAACAGGTGTCTGGGTCAAGAAGAAATCCAAAGAAACCAGACATGATCCAGCAGTATGGCACATGAAAATTTTGATTTAGTCCTTTCTAATGGCACATCCCCACAAAGCACAACTGTGCTTTCTGTGTAATCTCTAAAATTACTGATGAATGTGCCCTAATACCTGATGGTAGAGCCCATATGAGGTATTTGGACCCATCAGAACACTTGGTGGATGCAGGAATGTAGAAATAAGGTAAGGATTGCAAAATAAAACCAAGCTCTAAGCTTTTCAGAGCACTGAGAGCTGCATAATAAAAAAAAAGTGTAGGTAAGTAAGCGTGGACCAATTAAGGAGAGGGCATTGCTGGTGGCACTAAAAATTGACATACGGTGCCCTGAAGGAATAAGAGGGTCTGATAGCAGAAGAATGCAAAGAGAAGGAGGAAGGCTGAAAGCAACAGTGAGGGAAATGTGGTTAGAAGAAGTGTCTCTGGGCATACCTAACACTTCTCTGTAAAGCACAAAAGTAACTGAGATACTGTTGAGTGCCTGCCTGGTCATTATCAGTCATCGCTGTGCTGAGACACAGCTGCTGGAGTATCTCATCATGCAGAACATGAAGGGAGAGAAGGAAGGTGGTGATGCTAAAGATCATCTGGGGAAGGGAGTCCATGCCTTAAAAGATGGTAGACATGAAATAAAATGTGAAGGTGCTTAGGGATAAGATGGCACAACTGCAAAAGGAAGAGTTTGTATCTCAGTCACTCTGTGGCCATGTTGAATATGACTGTTAAATTCTTCGTATAATTAAAAGAGATAGGAGCATTCATACATTTTGTTGCAAATTGATATGATCTTTTTTGCCAGTGATCTGAATAAGATTGTACTATAGTTTTTAATTTAGCAGATTAAGAAGCACAATTAAAATATCATGAAAAAGATCATAATCTAAACCTCTGGGGTTTTTTTGCTTATCCCTGCCAAGTTGATAACAAGAGCCGGTGTATGTAACAATTACCTCCACTACTGTAAATTTACTCTAGTTTGTGGGCTGAAGTGTTAATAAATACCTTGCACTATTCCAGAGGGAGAAGCTTTCCATCTAATTAATAAAACTGGGAAGAATACCCAGGACACTGAACCATATCTTTCTTATTAGTGTTGGCTTCTACAAAGGAGAATCCCTGAATCTCAGCACATTAGTAAATGTCATACTCCTGGGCTGCACAGCGACCTCTTGAAAAACTGCTGATTTGCTGTGGAAAAAAATCACCATGGACTTCAGAAACAATTCAGCTAGGGAATACCAAGTGTAGAAAATCAGTGTAAAGCATGGCATGCATTATAGCAGCTACGATTTGTGTCCCATTTGGTGAATATTGGAAGAGGAAACATACAATTAGACCCCCATATCCCTTCCATTTTTGGTCTGTCATAATGGTAATATCTTTTTCTGTGTCTGAACGTAGCCTTACTGCAGTCAGGCTTTTTTTGAGACTTAGCGAAACCTCTCGTTTATGTGGTCTCTAAAGCAGGTTTCTTAAAAACACTTTCTACTCATACATAAGATACATGCAGCTGTTCATTAAAAAAAAACCAAACCCAAATCACTTGAAGAAGGAAAATATTTTAAATCCAATACTGAAACGTAAGTCTTCCCCAAAATATGTAAAGCTAATTACCTTTTCCTTTGCAGTAATTTGTATTTGGCAAAAATAAACTCTAAGTATGCCGCAGCTAGTTCTCTTTCAAGGTAGTTTGCACTAAACTACAAACTAACTTTCTGACATGCACAAATTCCTTGTTGTACTTTATTAAAATCTTACAGTAATCTTTAATTGCAGAATATTCATAGGCATTGTCTAACAGATTAGACATTTACCATAGAGGTTAAAACTTCATGCATTTAATTTGTAAAATAAAAATTGTAGGGTGGTATTCATGCATTTTCTCACATTATCGTCATTATTTTTATTAGATCAGTGTAGCAAACTGGTATTACTGCCTCAGATAGAAATAGAAATAACATCTTGGCATTTACTTCCTGCTTGAAGTTTTTGCTCTTAAAAATTCTCCTGCTGTGTATATTCATAGCTGCTTTTTACTCTACTGATATGAATGATGGGGAGGATAAAAAGAGGTAAAGCCACAGAGCTTATCTGTGAGGTTGATGCTAATTTGGCTAAATGAGTCCACCTGATGGAAAGCAGAGAAGGTAAAAGATCTGCCAGTTTCTTTGTCTACATCCATTCTTCTCAATTTTCCTAGTGCATGTTTTAACAGAGGTATTCACCAGCTTCTGGTACATTCTTGGAGTATAAGAATGCAATTTAAATGTCCTGTCCAGGAATTATAATCTGGTGGTGTTTCTATAGTCTAGTATGTAAACGTTGGGTTATTTTCCGCATTAGGAATGTTTATGATGCTTCCATGTGCGCTGCAAGGAGCAGGTCAGCTCACCATACGTGCAGTTTCAGTAAAGCATGTTAAAAGCAGATCCTGGTCCATAAAGACTGTATATCAAGCATCCTCAGCATTATCCTGGAGGAACCTGAATCATGCATTCCCTTGCGTGTTTTCAGGTGCAGCTTTGTTGACCAGTGACCCTTTGTGACTCTGTTCTCTGTTTCAGAAAATGCTTCTTTTATCTGACCTGGGTGATTACATTATTATTTTGTCCTTCAGCAAAGACAGGGTTTTTTATATTAGAAGAAAGGACATATTTAATAAGCAAAGAATACAAGTTAATGAGCAGGTGATCTTTATTCATTTCAGTAGCTTTCAGAATACCCTGGCTTTGCTCAGTACAAATGCGTGCGTACACAGGCTTATGCAAACACACAGTAATACATGCACCTGCCTGCTTTTGTGGCTATGATAACACCATGGATCTTCCTATCCATTATTTTCGTCATTCCACAGTAGCAGTACAGTGAGAGTTCAGTTGCTGTGATTTTGAAATTCTTACCCCGGGGCACATCTCTCTAAGCTTTTCTGTTCTGAGCTTCACTTCTTAGGAGTAGGTTCCAAACATCTCAAAGAAAGGCAGCCCAAATTCTGAGGCTTCAGGTTTTTAGGAAACTATGAACTGAATGCTATAGGTCATGGACACACTCTGCTGCCTTCAGCAGTGATCAGCCTCAGTAGGCAGAAGCCTCAGGAAAACTATTTTGAATTCCTTATGCTTAGAGATTAGATGAAATAAGGAAGAAAAATCTCCTTGTCCTTTTAATTTGGATTTGGAGTATTAATACCTGGAGTTATTCTGGCTGTCCATGTAAGCATCAGCTCCCTCTCTGAGTCCTTGGTTTCAGTGACATCCTTTGGCAAGAGGTTCTCCAGTCCAGCTACCCTGTGAATGAAGAATTTCCCTTTTGTCTTCCATTTTGAATTTCCTGTATTTTACTGTAGTGGTGCATGGTCTGTGTTTTGAGACAGACAGAATAAAAGCTTTAGAACTACTTTTTGTATCATTAGTTTATGTACACTTCTACTGCATTCTCTCGTACATTGCTATTTTGAGGAAGGCAATTCCTGCTTTCTGAGTCTCTTTCCATAAGAGTTTTGTTTAGGTACTGCTTTACTTTCTCTGAATCTCTGCTATATCTGTCATATTTTCTTTGGAAAGGGCCAAGCCATTCTGTACATCTGTTAGAAATCAGAGTATTGATGATATTTTTATTTTAACTTTTCTTGCCTTCTGAAGTGCTTTTAGCCTCAGCCATGAGAATGGCACCAGCATCACGACTGACCATGGGCTACTGGAATGCATACTAATAGATGCAGTTTCCAAGCTAATGTTTTCACACTCTTCCCTGGGCTCCTTCAGAACTGGTCAGGAGCTGCAGCTCCATTTCTTTTTCTCATCTAGAGATCATTTAGTCAGCCTTGTCTCACTCTGGAGGGACTAACACTGCATACTTGGAAGGCCTCCTGTCTTTAAAGAGGGCATTGATGGAGGTCACCTCCATAACTAGGACATAAACCACATTCTGCTGTTGCAGGTACCAACAGCATTTATAGTCCCCTTGTTTCTTTAACTTGCACTGAATTTTAGAAGTATTTTCATTTTCAGACTGAAAATAAAATAATGTCGGACAATGTTGCATGAAATTGCCTCTCTGATGCTGCCTCCAGTGAAAGCCTATCATCTAACTTCACCTCTGTTCATCTGCTCACGATAATGCATTTAGAAATCAGGGATGGTTGCTTTTTTCAGTGTCAGAAGCAAGTGACCTGGATTCACTTTTAAAAATAGGATTTACAAACTTGTTGACTGGGATTCTTCATTTGGAGGATGACTTGATTTGTCCACATAAATCCCCACTGTCAAATTTAATAGATGGATAAAGTGACCCCTTGACTTCCATATAAAAATTCACAGTTCTTAAAAAATACATAATTCTGTGGGGAAAGTGTTAAGGGGTTTGCATCTTTAAGAAACCAAACAAATTCCAAACTGAATAACAGAGACGGGGAGAGAAGCTTGCCTTTCTGCAAGCCGCCAGCTTTCCCAAGTGTCTCATCCTCTCCCCTCTGTCATCCTGAGGCAATGTGCCTGCATTTGTGTGTAGATTTATAGTTTATCTTTATCTATGGCTTCATCTGTAGGTAGCTATTATAGCTGCCTTGCCTGGATATTGTTTGGGCCTGATAGATCTGTCTGTAGTTCATCAAAGGGGAGCTGAGTGGCTAAAAGCCATTGGGTCCAGCTGAGGATGAAATACGAGCCATCAGCCTTGGTAATGGCTGTAAAATTTCATAATTACACGGCCTTTATTACATTGCATAATGATCCTGAAGCAGTATGGAACAATTAATTAAGATTTTCAACCATGGCTCTTTCAGAAATTAAAAGGTGCTAGTGGCTGAGAAATGGGGAAGTGTCTTGTCCTAAAAGCATTAGGGATGCTTAAGAAGTACTTCCTGGGTACTTAAAAAAAAAAAAAAAAAAAAAAAAAAAGATTAGGAAAGAAAAAGAAGTGAAGAAAAAAGACAAGGAAAAGAAGAGAACTAGTTAAGCAGCTAATGTCAGAGTAAAATTTTTGTACTTGACTGCTAATTCTTAATGTCAAAGCTGGATCTAAAATTCCTGCAATAGTTACTACCATAAAGTTGTTCTTTTTTTTGTTCTGTAAAATCTTCATGCCTTTCTCTCCCCGCCCCCCATTCTGTTCCAGCCATTTGTCACATTTATAGAAGTTGAGCTCTGCACATTATTAAATAAATGCATGCCGTGACTCAGGAGGAGGGTCACTTAGCTGCATATTGGGTGTACTGACCAAGGATTTACTCTTATCCACTTTCTCATGTCTGAGGCCATTGAAATTCTTTGAAGATCTCTGCAGTTTGACAGACATCCCCAAGGAAGATTTTTCTTTTCTTTACTGTTTTGATATTTTTCTTCCTTCCTTTTCATCTTGTAAATGCAGCATGTCAGATCTAATATAATATTTTCCATGAGATTGACCTCAGACCTGATCAAAAGTAATTAGATTCCTAAGGTGCTGCAAAGGTGTCTCATGGATTTCTGATGTACACACTGAAAGAAAAAGTGTTTATATATGTGCAGAGAATAGGCAGGGAGAAACAAGAGGCCTGAAGCTATGTGTGTGCACATTACCTGTTGTGATCACCTGCTGTCCAGAATTCTGAAAACCAGCAAATTTTGACCCGGGTGGGATGTGGAGTACTCACTGTGCCAATGGCAGTAAAACAGCAAAAATAACCCTGGTGTTCTCCATGCACCATCAAGGCTTTCAGGTCTTTATGGGAAGGAATCTCCTTTTCACTGTCTTCCCCTCTCCCTCAAAACTATTTTAATTCATGCAAGCTCTCAGTGTAACTCTTAGCATTGAATGTTACTGTTTTTAAATTGACCAGTCATCATGTAAGGTCCTGTGGTTCTAAATACTTGATGAGAAGCTAAGGTCTCTCCAAGGCACCTCTAATAATAAACTTCCTGCAGGAAATTTAGAAAGGATTATGTGTTTCAAGGAGGAGCCGGCTGCTTAAAGTAAATTCTCTTGTTGAGTCATTTATTCCCTTAATAGGAATTTTCTGATCTGCTGTCATTCTTGTTCACACACTGGGTGTCACTGCCTCTAAAACACTTGTCATTCTTTAATGGAAACAAAATAGTCATTGCAGTCAGAGCCGCAATGTCATTCCACTACCCCTTGCTGCGTCGGCAATAGTGAAAATGACAGAGCGGCTCTCAGTAGGGGTAATTAAAATGTAAATATTGATATTTTATTATTTGAAATTACTTTCCAGTGCGGCATTTAATATCTCTCCATCTGTGCGGCTCTGTTTAGCGGTCACTTTAGTGCAGCTCTGGGATGCCAAGCGGCGGCTTGATCCCCGTTATGTCAAAATGCTTGTTGCTGCTTAATTTTGATATCTAATTAAGTGGAAAAGTACAGTCCACACTGTAATCCATGGCATCTTAACCAGCTGCTTGGGTATATTTAGAATTAATCTCCACTATGGAATCATCCTAATGTATGCAATTAAGAGTCTGCCGATGGCTAATTAGGTGTATTAGAATCAGGCAGCTTCCTTTTTTTTTTTCCCTTTTCTTTTTTCTGTCTTTTTTTTTTTTCCCTGTGTGTGGACTTGTAGACTTAAGACACAGCCTCCAGAGATGATCTTAATGATACATGCACACTCAACTAGGTAAACTAGAAATTTCGCATTCATGTAGGAGAACATGTGTGTCTCTTCCCCAGACCAGGGAGACTGTAAACATCATTTGAATTTTTTGGCATCTGCAGCACATTAAGAAAATCAACTAACCAGCAGAAAAGTTTTAAAAATTGGGAAGAAGATGGAAGATGTGTAGAACAGTGGTCTGAGCTGTTATGTTCCTGCCACAGGGAGAGAGGGGATATTTATCCAAAATTTTGCAACCTGAGGATTTTGTTTTGGCAGTGGAAAGAGATTTTAGGTAGCTCAGCACACATAGGGTTAAGAGAGATATGTTGATTGGATCGCAAGCGTGGTTGTCTCCGTATGCTAATACATTCCTGTATTGGATTCATATTATTAACATGATTGGGGAATTCCTGGAAACCTGGCTTTGCCTGATGGAGAGATGGAGGGAGCAGGGATTGCCACAGCTCTCAGGGAGGAAATGACTGGTGGCTTCCCCAGGGGAGCAAAAGGCAAACAGCAGTGACCCAGCACACTTTGAGGAAAAGCGCTCTCAAAACAGGCCAGTAGAGGTTACAAATAAAAGGCAACTTGTATTAAATGCACATGAAATCCCTCCTTTCTGTGGGAAAAAAACCCAGAAGCGATACTTTACAATCCAGCAAACTTGATTTTGAAGACTAATGTGCTGAAGAAGCTTGAACTCTAAATTTCTTGATATCCCCAGTCACTATATGTGGTTGTTGGGAGGCTGATATGTACAAAGGTTGAAGCAAGCAGAACCTAAACTAACACTGATTGTTGTTACTTAGTTTAGCAAGCTTGCTCTGCCTTTTTTTTCTTTTTAGTTTTGTTTAATTGAGTAAAAATTAAAAAGGAGGAAAAATGGTGGATACTTTTTGTTTAATTATGTGTGATTGTAGTTTCTTTTCTGCTAGCTGACCTCTTCAGAGGATCTGAGTAAGGCAAATCACACACAGGATATGCAGATATTATGCTGGCTATTTTAAGCTGAACTGTATTACCTTACTCTAGAATGGATTTGGAAGAAATTCAGCACCAATTCATTGTACTCTTTATTTTTCATCTGTGATCACTTTACTAATGACTAAGTGTAGTTTTTAATTTTTCCACCTACAAAGCTGGCCTTATTGTACTCATAGTCAAATACATATATCCACAACAGATTGAAGAAGGATTTGGGTGGAATCAATATTTTTATGCTAAAAATATGATTGATGATTCTTTTTAAAAAGACTCAGTTAAAAAGGGCCATAAATATAATCCTGCTCCATTTTCCCTTGTGATTTTAGGAGAACACCATACCATGACATCCACCTCTGCTATTTTCAAAAAGGGAACCAAAAAAAAAAATCCCATAGTCTGGCCAAACCGTATTTGAAGGTTAAATTTTAAAGAACTGGAAGAATTAACTTTAAAGAAGCAGATCAGATCACATATGTAGTGCATTAAAAAGATCACCCTCAGGAAGCTGCAAGTTCATACTGCTGACCTGAAGGAGACTGAGAGCTTCATTGGGCCATATTACACTGCTAGTTTTTTGTTGTCCATGTCTTAGAATTGTGAACCTCACTGCAGAGAGGTAATGTGCCACGAGTCCTGTCTTACACAGAGGAAAAAAAGGGGGTGAAAAAAAAAGGGCAGTTTCCTGAAACACACTTATCAGGTGTTTCTCTGTTCTCAGAGCACCTGGTGATAAAACGAATTACAAGTGTTTCATCCTACATCTTTTTAATGTAAGATTGGTGTGAGTTTGCTGTAAAGCTGTTTGAAATTGTGGAAGTTGCAGTGGTAAAATCAGCCCAAAGGGAAAATCATGTATTAATCTGTTTAACTCTATTGTGTTATATTTTCCTTTTTCTTGGTGAATACTGAGATAATATGGTGTGAAATTAAAATTAATGGAAATAAAGAGTGCAATACTTTCAACAATACGTTTCCAAAAATGCCATTGTAAAGTACTCCATACATGGAGATGTTGCCATCTCTGTTCTGATGCAAGGGCAACTCACTAGGTTTTTTTATCTTTAGTGGTTCACTGCAGAGTGTTAGCAACTGGTTATGTGAAGTCATGGAGACATCCTCAGTCAGTCCCATTTTCCAGCTCCTTTCCATTACTAACACTAAAGAAGCAGCTCACGAGAACTTGTACTTTAACTAGAAATAAGAAATTTAAAAGTAGCTATCTGGAAATATTTGGGTGGTTAGAGAGGGTTGTCTCTGGTTTCAGTACTGAAATCAGTTTGAGCTGTAGTGGGTTACATCTCACTATGTGCATCTGACCCTGGGAAGAAATGACAGCCTTAAATTGCTCCTCTTTAGTGTTATCATGTAAGGTTTCACAGGGTAAAAGACAAACCAGAAATATTCCTAACTGGTATTTAAATTACATTAACACCTTTTTGTATAGCTGGAGTGAAAGGTCACGCTAGACAAGCAGCATCTTCACTGTTTGTAAATGTCTAATTTGCTGCTTTTAAATTGCTGTGAACTTCACTTACTTAGTCCTGCTGAATGAATCCAGTGTTGCAAATACTTCTGACAAGCGAATATTTGCTTAGCGAGAATCCATTGTTCATAATGGATTGAGAGGGGCATGCAGTGTGAATGCATTTTTATTGCCGTGCCATCTCTCTGCTGTTGTTTCAGCGAGATGAAAGTAGCGTTGTGATAACAGCCCCGGGTTTCTTAGTGCTCTGCATGGCATTTCCCGTCCTCCTGGTAGGTGTTGGTGAAAAAGTGCTTATCACAGGCATTTTTCCTTGTTATAAAATATATTAAAAAAATGTATATTTTATAAGAACTTGGACAGCAAGATTTAGGAATACAAACGCACTTCAAGAAAACCCAAGAAAGCACACAGGCTTTGCCAGAAACATCCCAGCGCTCTCTGAATGTATTTTTCTCCCTTTTTTTTTTTTTTTTTTCATTTGAGGCAGTGACTCCTGGGCACCTCTGTGAGTGCAGCCCGGGTGCCCTCTCCCAGGGCTGCGCAGATAACAGATGGCAGTCGCCACTCGTCGCGCCGCTCACAACAGAGCCCCGGCGCTACCTTTGTAGCACTCTGCTGTGGTGGCAGGAGGAGAGGGGAGGCTGCACAGCAGAGCATTGCCCAGGAAAGGGGTTGCTCTCATGTGCAAAAGTTACTGGATGGAATCAATTTCTAAGCTTGCCTTTAATTGCAGAACCTCTGTTCCAAAGAGCGTGGAAGCTGAATTCAGCAAACAGCATAAATAGAGCCTTTGGTTGTATTTCTGGTCACTTGGAGTCTGTGCTTTTGGAACCTGATTTTTCATTTTCAAATCTGGGGAAATACCTGCATTTTTTTTATTTTATGAGATGATACCTTTCACATGAGAATTCTGAGCCAGACTTGAATTTCAGCTAGTTATAGCATTGTGTGCAATTATTAGCCTTTGACCAGGGGCTCCATAAGCAAAGGGGTATGAAAAAAATACCCAAACCAAACCTGAAATAATGGATTCACCCTGGCATAATGAGTTGTATCTGTTTCTGTTCCAGCTTTCACTAAATTTCATCCGTAATCTGGGAAATATGTTTGGTGATTAGTGAGAGCGCTGTCCTTCTGTTTAATGGTTTTAAAACCACTGAAATGTGTGTTGGTCTTGATATGTATTTTTAGACTACACAGTATTTGAAATGTAATGGAATCCATTTCTTCTTGAATTAATATAATAAAAATGATCTCTTAATTCAGATCTGTTTGTGAGATTCAGCCCTATGTGTAGCCTAAAAAAAATGATTTATGCCATCCTCTTGGATTTTTGAAAGAATAATAGCAAAGGGCAGTCAGGCTATGAAGGTTTCCTTCAGCAAATGCTATGATCATGTCTAGAAAACATTACATTGCCCTAGCAGAAATTTCCCTGGCCTTTGTTTACATCCCTGGAAGGCAGCTGAAGTTGCTGGATGGATCCAAGCACTTGGCTGAGCGTGTGCCAGGGAGGGAGAGGAGGGCAGACTGACAGCCGTACATCTGAGAGTGCATTGGCCACAAATCCGATCTTGAAATGGAGGTTCTTTACATTCTCTTCAGTACAACCAGGGTGAGTCTTTGGCCCACTGCTGGTCATTTGACCATGAGGCCATGCACTCTTTAAATAAAGTAATCCAAACTAAAATATATATTTTTTTAAGTATTTACAATGTCAGTTTGTTCTTTTGACAGTGGTGACTATACATCATTTTTGAAATGAAAAAAGAAACCTGTGCTGGAAACATCAGTACTTCATTTAGAAAGAAGTTAATCTATCAAAATTAAGTGTAAATAATTTTAAAAAATCCAGCTCTTGATATTTCAACTGTGTAAATGTATTGCATCTGCAACACGCTAGTGAACATGTCATGAGCAAGTGCAGCTTTGCTTATAAAAAATGTAAATGAAGATATTTGATGTACAAACCGGGGCTAGCAAGAAGAATATTTTACTCATAAAGATAACAATCACACAAACAACCGGTAAAATAAATGGGAAGCAATTATCAAAAAAGGCAAGCCACTCCCAGATTTACCAGCAATTTCATACCTGGTTTAATCAAATGTTCAGATTTCAAAACACACATCAGAGGGGAAGGGAAATTCAATCCCTGCAAAGTGAAATAAACTCTAGGATTTAAGCCTGAGTAGCCTGATAGAGGCATCACATCAAATGTTTGCAGATGAAAACAATGGTAAGTCCAGCCAGCCACTATCTTTTTTTGGGGGGGCGGGGGGGCAATAGTTCTCGAAGTGCTGTGTGCAAGGCACAGATCTTACTTCGGCACTTGACCATCTGCAGCTGCTTCACTCTGGCCCCTAGTGAGTTAGTGTCCATGAAGTCCATCTTAATGAAGTAGAGGAAAGGGTCTTCAGGAATATAAAAGATTTACCCTGCTTAGCATGGAGCTGTGTGCACTGTGAAATAGAGAGCACGTGGTGCATGTGCTGATACCTGAAAAGATCTGTGGTTTAAACAGCCCCATTGAAGAGGCTGTGAACTGTGTTTGGAGCTGCCTTGGAGTGCTGAGCACTTCAGAGTGCAGTCAGCTCGATGCCCCTCGTTCCTATTATAAAAATGGTAAGGCCTTTTTTGCCTATTTATGTCTGTTTCCTTTGAGCTTTGGGTTTACTGGTATGCAAAAGGAAAAAAACCCACAAGCATATGTTCAGTTGCTCAATCAACCTTTTTTCTCAATCCACACTCAGTGATCTCAGTGAGTCATTATGGCATAATTACAATTTGAGTGTGATACACTGTTTGTAGAAAAGTATCTATTTTTAGCAAAAGAAACACTACAGTCCCCGCAAGGAGGAGAAAGAAAGGGGAAAAAGGAAGAAAATCTGTAACCAGCAAATCAAGGCTATTGTTAACTGATATTAGGAGACACCCCATAGATTCACAATGCTCGCACTCAGCCACATAAAAACCACACTGCACAGAGTGCCTACCAGGGGTTAAATTCATATGCCTGCGCTGCAGCCTATTTCTGTCAACACTCAGCTCAGGAAATAAACATTTATGCTTTCTGAAATGAAAGTGTATTTTTGAAGACTAGCCGTCAGATATTTTTTGCCCTTCACACTTTCAAATGCTTAGCCTTTTTTGTAAGTTGACTGCAAAATGCATCAGTTTGCTAGGCAAAAAGAAAAAAAAAAAATCTTGACAAGTGCCCATGGCATCATTGTCAAGCACACGAGCGTCTAGTGGAAGATGGCAGGAGGGTTGGCACAAAACATGCTTCCTTCAAGCTTCTTACCTCAGGGGTACCTGACTCTTGAGAAGCCTTTCAATCCTTCCAAATGATGTTATTGCAGACTGTCATCTGGTTTATTTGGAGTGTGCTGTATCGCAGATAAACACGCTATTTAACTGCAGGTCAAGGTACGGAGTCATCCTGCCAGCAAACGCCTGAGATACATCAGATGGCACTGACTTGGGGAGGGAGATGGAGAGAGATCAAAGTTGTCACCAATGTGGTACATGCTGAGGGGGGAGAAAGGCACACAGCATTGTGTTTTAAAAGGTTACTACACAGTTCTGCGCTGAAAGCGGTGACCTGCAAGACTCTAAAGGATTAAGGACCCACACAATGCATGACAAAGTTCCAACCCACACCCATCAGCATCCTGGGATGGTTTGGACAGAGCTTGGAGATGGGACTGGAGAGGCTAACACTGGTCAGAAAGCTGGAAGGGTCCAAGTTGGAGACTTCTTAAAAAATAGTTACAATTTAATATAGAAAATATCCCCTTATCAGAGAACACGGTTGATCTGGGGGGTTTACATAACAAAAGCTCACAAACTCAGAGTTTGGCATGAAATAAGTATAACCTGCTCCAAACAATTAAAAAAAAAAATCTTAGTATATAAATATATAAGCCTGTGTAATCTCTTATTTTAACTGTGACTTGTTGAACACATGTTAAAAGGGCATTGCTGTGATACAAGAGACATGCTGGATGCTTTCACATTTTGTGAAAAATCAAAACAAAAGAAAGCCAGATTAATTACAACTTGATTCAGCTTTGGATTCCCACGAGGGATGCCGTTAAAAGTTAAAACATGCTTTCACTGAACAGGCTTTCAAGGGAAAGTTACTTCGATCAGGAGCAAAATAGTCATTTTGATTTGATTTATTATTGAAGAGTGGAACAGCATGCTTTATATTTGCCAGTTTTTCTATAATGTAAAAATTTATTTTGATTTTTTTATGTGTCATATAAAAACAACTGGTATATTTACTGCTCCAGAATGCAGATTTTTCAAGAGTGCAGTACAATAAATTATATCAACATCCCATTTTCCCCCCTCAGAGGACATATGTAATTTTCTTTGACTGTGGCACACAATAAATGTTATTGAAACATAGTATTATTTATTAAAAAAAAAAAATCCCAACAAACCTGTATGAACACAGGTAAGTGAATAAAAGAAGGAAGTTGGAGAGTTTTCTGGGAAAAAAAAGAATACGGAGAGAAATTGCAGGTTAAACTTTCTTTAATCAAAACGGATTTTATTGCCTTTTGCTTAATTAAACCTCTCAGAAGTGTTTGAAACATTGTTATACCTGAAAAATTGTTAATTTGTAAATCACAGGGACAAAAGGGCTCCACTGCAACTTTAAAGTTTCTATGCACGTAAATGTCAATAGAGTGCCTTCTCCATCATCAGCACTAAATTCACATTGATGCCTCTTTTCTTCTCTGTATTGATCCTTCCATGAGAACGTAGATTTGTATCTGTTAATTAATGCGTCCTGAAACAGCGTTTGTATTAATCAGGCAGATAAGAAAAATTGGATGCCTGCACCCTCATGACAACCGTAAAAGTGCTGGCCCTGATAAAATCGTGGATGGACCTCAATAAAAAAGTTCCTCCTTCCACTCAATAAACTAATCATCCTGCTTTTAATTATTCGGCAGAAAGATGTGTGGAGATTGGAGAATGTGTAAATCTATTTACTAACAGCAGTGTCTGGGAGGGAGAATGGGGCTGTCACAGGACGGTGCTGCAGGCTACATTCTCTGTCCATCTGCTGCTGCAGAAAAACTGGTTCTTGAAAGCCGGCAAGGAACAGAAATGTTGGAGCTAATTGAAATCATAAATGCCTCCCTATAACCTTTGAAATTATTATTTCTTCTCTATTTTCCTCTTATTTGTTTTAATCACAGATGTGTTATTTTCCACTGTCACATCCTCAAGGCTTTCCTGTTGCTGTTGGATCAGGTTTTGTTTTGTTTTTTAAGGCAGAGAGCTACAGTTCTATCACAAGACTCAAAAGACAGTAAGAGAAAATGAAAACAAATAAGGAGGGAGAGAAAAATGAGAGAGAGAGAGAGCACATGCAGCCAGTTTTATGTTTCATTTTTTATGGATGCCTGGTGGTTTGGATGTGGGCGCTTTTTTTTTATTGTGTTGTTTTGCTGCGTAGTGCTTATAGAGAAAATCTTGTTTGGAGTAGATGCCTTGCAGATTTGCTAGTTTATGATATATTCTTGCATGACTGTTACTCTCGACTTTAAAAACAGAAAAATGCATTTAAGTGTAATTGAATGCCAACAAGAATGTTCTTACAGCGGGAACCCTGTCAAAGGACATGTAAGCAACTCCATAAACAACTAAATGAAAGCCTCAGACATGTCTTAAGACCCTTTAAGAAAAGCTTGACTAATCCCCTTTGATGATTTTATTAAGTACTTGTGGTTGATGGTGCCAACTGGCAAAGTGCTGCATTTCGCCAACAGGCCAGGAAAATCACTTCCTCTCCCATATTGTTTTCTAACACGTAATGTGATTGGGATATTAACAGTTTGATATAATAAATTAACAGGTAGTGTAAACAAGAGTCTGAAAAGGTAAGACAGTAAAGATGTTTGCCCTTAGTGATCCTATTAGGAAAGACAGCAGGGTTGGGGGGGCAGGAAGGCAAAAGTTAAATTAATTAAGAGACATTTAATAAAATTTTGGTCACCCTCACAAAGTGGATCGTGTGACTGCTACGCAGTTGGCACTTCCCATGTGCCACCCTGTTATTTCAACAAGTGTAGTTAGTAGTGGCAGGAGCCAGGACAAAAGTGATTAGTGTCTTTTCTGAGAAGGGTGGCTGTTACTTCTCTTCTCCCCAAAGTTAAAGTTCAAAAAGAATTTTTCTCCATTTCATCCTTACGTTAATTCTATTAAAATGTCAAATCTTCCCTTTTAATGAAGTTTTCTTTTTTTTTCTCCTGAATTATCCTTCTTGGGTTATGGTAGTGATGGATAGAGTCAGCAGACTCCTGTTTCACAGCATTAGGTTTTTACAACTAAGTACAAGTATTTCAGAATGAAGAAGGTATCATAGAGATCACAGATTGCCACTGCAGTACCCCACAGATTACTGTGATTTTTTCAGGAAGAGCTTGCAAATTCCTGCTTGTTTAAAACTTTGGATTTGATTAGAAAACATTTGATTTTATATTGATTTACTTTCCTGTGTTAGGATGGGGAGGAGACACACAAAAGCAGAAGGGAGAATAATAGAATGTATGCATGTTTTGCCACAATGTATACAAAAATAAATCAAAGAGAGGATCAGATTTCCAAATGTGCTTAATATTTTTCCTTTTTTTTTTTTCCCTATTCAGGATTCTCCACTTTGTCTCTAGCTGATCAGATGAGCCTTCTGCAGAGCGCTTGGATGGAGATCTTGATCCTCGGTGTTGTATACCGGTCACTTTCTTTTGAGGATGAGCTTGTGTATGCTGAAGATTATATTATGGATGAAGACCAATCCAAATTGGCAGGTCTTCTTGACCTTAACAATGCCATACTGCAGCTGGTAAAGAAATACAAGAGCATGAAGCTGGAGAAAGAAGAATTTGTCACCCTCAAAGCTATAGCACTTGCTAATTCAGGTTGGCAGAGTGGCATGATGGTTGCTACATTTTTAATGTCTTTCTCTTTCTTTCTTTCTTTCTTTCTTTCTTTCTTTCTTTCTTTCTTTCTTTCTTTCTTTCTTTCTTTCTTTCTTTCTTTCTT